>JAEMBS010000358.1:0-26961 GCA_018467065.1 Ephestia elutella
TAAGTATATAAACACAAATCCAAAAACATATGAACAACGGCAGATTATTCGGCCAAATTAGAATGACTACAAAAAAGCGACGGTTTCATACATATCGATAACCTTCTCTATTGAACGTATTATACCTAAGCTGTTCGTACAGTCGCATTCAAACGTTTATTAGCAAATGCCAACCTGTAACTTTATTTGTGGGAAATAGTGGAAGTAATTAAAAAATATGTATTGTTGTTAAATAGGGATTTGTATAAAAGTTAAGGTCGTGTTCCTTATTTGTCGAAATAGGTAGATTAGGTACCTTCTATAAAAATACAAAATGTGTTTTTTAAATGTGAAAGTTTATTTAGGTACCACTATTATGAACTAGCTACATGGCTATGGCTACTGTTTCTTCTTCCATGTCGAGTCGTACAATTCTGCACACCGACCGATGTTTCCTTCCTCCGCGCGGCACCCGATGACGTTGGATTAGTTTTCTGTCTTCGGATAACAAAAACAATAGGGAGGGAGTCGCTTTGTCTAGCTAGCGTGAAGAAAGTGAGATAACTAGTAAGCAAAATGGTATAAGTGGGACAGAGATAGATATATAATCGTCATTCTATTTTCAATAATGCGATGTATTTTGCTTTTTACTAGAAGTGAGTCATCTTTTCTCTTGGTAAACAGTTTGGTGCGTTGCACGCGTGCATGTTGTATGTTATGACGCTATAGAGATCCTGTTGCGCAGTTGCGTTTGTTTACTAATTAGATGTTGGTTAAAAGTTTATGAAGTTGGAATGGAATAATCTGCAATGGTAAGTAAATATTTAAGTTACCAATGGTTAGAAAGGAAGGCATTTGGTTTTCTTTAGCAGTAAGTAAATATTATTTTATTGTTCGAGACCCACAGCTAAAAGTGCAGTCCAAAGTCATTGAGTCATTTTTGTTTTCGGCTAAGCAGTTGATTTGAAAATGCAATATCCCAATAAGACTGGAAATCCTTTCCGCAAAATATGCTTGGTAGATATATAAAGTACCCAGCCAGATCATGAGACATATTTTATGCTTTGACTACTGGACCACCGAGGCATCTACGGTGTCAAATCAACGGATTTGACACCGTAGATGCCTCGGTAAATAAAGCCTGAAGAGGTAACAAACAAACGTGTTTGTTACCTCTTCAGGCTTTATCTACTGATATAGTCTTCCTGAAATTTCGCATACACATAGTTAGAAGTACTGGAGAAGGACATAAGGTACCTTTCATCCCGGGAAAAAGCAATGTTCCCAGTATCCACAGTAGTAGTTTGATCTGTAATTTGATGCCATAATATTTACTATTAAAATTACCTATGTATAAGAGAATAAAAATAATAATTTCCAAATCAAAAACTTCTTTTTTTATTTTATATGGCCACTATGTGCATGTCCTGTGCATTTTATATCCATACTAGCTTTTGCCCGCGGCTTCGCCCGTGTGAATTTCCCACGGGAACAGTGCGTTTTTGCCCAGGTATCTTATGTTCTTCTCAGTACTTATAACAATGTGTATGCGAAATATCAGGAAGAATGGTTCAGTAGATAAAGCATGAAGAGGTAACAAACAAACAAGTAAATAAACAAAAAAACTCACTTTCGCATTAATAATATTCGTTAGGATAGGATAGTTAGGATGTTTTAATTATTTCCTCAAACTTTGTCGGGAATTCTCAGTTGGGAATTGCCGACAGACGTTTGATAGCGACTGTACGGCCAACAGCTCAGGTATAATACGTTCAATAGAGAAGGTCATCGATATGTATGAAACCGTCGCTTTTTTGTATTCATTCTAATTTGGCCGGATAATCTGCCGTTGTTCATATGTTTTTGGATTTGTGTTTATTTACTTATATCCTTAACATTTTGAACTGAAAATTTCCACGATAATATATGACTAAACACACTAATCTTTGGTTCACACGCACACTTATTGGGTTGAGCCGGTTTCTTGTATGTTGACGTCAAAGTTAAGTCACCTAATTTTGTCTTTTTGTAATATTATTCAATAATGAATACATGTGCACTTCAGAAACTTTTTGTGGTTATTATAGGTGTATAGAAGAATCGAATACAGTTTTCAGCGAGCTTACACGTCTTTTCATTTAGGCGCTATGATTTTTTTTCGTGATTTCAAAGACAACGCGATTACTTAAAAATTATAAATATTTTCTTAAATCTAATTATGGCACAGATGGGCACAAATGAATAGCTACTCATGTATATTTATCTTACAGGCGCACATATGATGGATCTAGGAGATCCACGATTTTGCAAAACGTTACTCCAGCAGGAAATGCAATATCCCGAAAACCTGAAGACGCACAAATGATCTTTTCGGCCCAGGTCAATGCACAGCTCTAAGCTCTCTGCCCCCTCAGAATATTTCTCTCTCCGATCATTCGTTTAGAACTTTCCTGCTAGAACGACGTTACCCTAGCAGAATCCTAGATTTCCGTTTTTTTCCTAAACTACAAGACGCACAAAAGTTTTATTCGCGGCACATGTACACTAGACTATGCCCAACGTTTTGGTTCCATTCACTTAACTCCAGGACACACTTTCCTGCCAGGGTAACGCACACAAATTTTGAATTTGTTAGTGTAGTTTATAATAATAAATTTTACATAAGTATACTATACCTATTTACATGAATAAATAGTTGTCATGATTTTTGAGAATTTTTATTTCATAACAAATATATTAAAGCATATCAATTACATTATATAAAAATACTCTTGGCTTATGAATTGAGTTTAATATGAAAAATAAAATATCTGGATGTGACTCGAACTTTGACCTGTATCAACTGCAGTCCATCCGACTACCGATTAGACCAGCAGATGCATTAGCTTGTGGCGAAATTATTAATTGGTTGCGTTGCGTGTCACCGTACTCGCCACTATTGGTTTACTTTATAATAAACTATAGGTAGTGTATTAGTGTATTATTATTTCTGTGTCAGAATTCACTACTTAGTACCCCGTAAATTTGATAGATGGCAGCACGTAGGCAGTATGAGCACGAAGCACTAGCATGCAGCAGAGTTGTGTCTTGGTGTGGGTGGGTAATATGATAATTAGCTTAGTGTGAGTAGTGTTCTTATTGTAATTATACGTCCGTAATATGGACGTAACGCACACAATGAAGGACTGCGCGCCTGCAAGGCAATATGATATTTAAGGTATGACTCCACTTTTGACTCTTGACTGTACATTCATTACACTTATAGAATCTCAAGGAGTTTTCATTCACATCATTCATTGCAACCTTCTACAATTCGGTGTATTATTTGCGGTCCTTCGAATTGTGGGAAAACTAATGTAATCATTGGTCTTCTATTACATGAAAATGGTTTACGTTTTAAAAATGTTTATCTTTATTCAAAAACATTGTATCAGCCGAAATATGTATTTTTAGAAAATTTAGTGCCGGATGTATCGTTTGCAAAATATAAAGATAATGAACTTATTTTAAGCCCTCATGATGCAAAACCACACTCCATAATAATATTTGATGACGTCGCATGTGAGAACCAGTCCAATATGAGGGATTATTTTGCAATGGGCAGACATAAGTTTATCGACTGTTTTTACTTGAATCAAACGTATAGTAAGTTACCTAAACAGCTAGTAAGAGACAATGCAAATCTTTTAATATTATTCAAACAGGATGATGTCAACCTCCATCATGTTTATGACGAACACGTTAATACCGACAGGTCGTGGTCTGAGTTTCGAGAAATGTGTTCAAAGGTATGGAGTGAACCCTATAACTATTTGGTAATCAATAAGGATTGTGTAAAGAACAAAGGTTGTTATAGGAAGAATTTCGATACTTTTGTCTTGTTTGATGAGAATCAAAAACCATATAAGAAGATATATTTGATTAATATTTCCAGTTGATCTATTACCGCATCAAGCAAATAACGTATATTTATCAAGATCATAATGGAAAAAGAGTTAAAAACTCAGATAGTTAAAATAGCAGAAGTTGTTAAAAAGAAAATCAAAGATATGAAAACTATGGAATCGTACAATGATAATGTATTAAATACAGTTTTTAGACCTGTTACTGATCCAATACATCAGTTAGTTAAGGATCGGAACCATAAAATTAAATCAGAGGAAGCAAAGGATGTCGTAATGAAAAATCTTGTAAAAGAGCAAATTACATCACCTGAATTGCATTTGAACACAACTTTTAAAAACAATATTTCTCATCAAAATTATTCTGAAGATGATTCTGATGAAGATTCTAGTAAAATTAATACCAGTGATACATCGTATAAAACAATTGATTCAATAGCTAGTCCTAGAGAAAATACTTCATCCTGGTCACTTTCCTCTGAAATATTTAATGATGTTCCTTTTGGTGTCAGACGAGAACGAGGTAAATTAATGATGGGTACAGCACGTGTTTATATAAATGATCGAAATATATCTATAGCAGGACATGATTATCAAATAACGCCAGGATTGGAGGAGTTATTATTGAAAAAAGTACCTAATTTGGATGTGGTTACTAAAAAATGATTGTCAAGAATATAAAACCATGTTAATAGACACAAATGCTCACAGACGAGATTTTGATTCCAGTAAACCAATTAAATCTAATAAAGGACAAAAGTATTTGCACATCATTAAACCGCTATTTAAACTGCGAAAGCCTTCAACATCTTCTGTTAGTAATGCTGATGATATGAGCGCAGGAGAAGGTTTGATGCTTAAGAAGAGATTTAAAAAAAATACTGACTACATTTACTGGGATGACCCTAATGAGCTAGTAAAAAGACTCAAATTACTTATAGCGTCTAAAGATGCAGGCAACACTGGTTTGGATAATGAAATAATTTCAATCATAGAAGAACTACGTGAAAATGGAAGTATAAATTAATAACCGCACATCCTATTTAGATCATTTATTATTTCACTGCGAACGACATAAATTCAAAATGAACGTTGATAAATTCGGTCACCATGTTCATAAAAGACTATGTTTATCAGAAATACTAGATTGTTCAACCAACCACTTAGTTAGATCGAATAACGGCGATTTTGATTTACAATCATCTCGATTAAGAGGAGTTCAAGAACCTGTAGCACATGATGATGCGGTGAACAAAAAATATGTTGATAAAAAAATAACTGATGAAATTACCGCTCTCATAAATGCAATAAAAGCGGATGTAAAAAATAACTTTATTCAGTTCGAAAAAAAGTTTTATACTAAAAACTACATCGATAACATTATTAAACAACAAAATGGCAAAACAACAAGTGGTAAATGAAATTTATAGATCGGCACGCAAAAATTTTGATCGTCGTAATGTAATCTTAACAGGAATAGACGACTTATAGCAAGCGGATCTGGCTGATTTTCAATCATTAAAAAAGTATAATAGTGGATATGCTTATATATTAACTGTCATTGATGGATTTTCAAAATATGCATGGTTAATTCCTTTAAAAACTAAATCAAAAAAGAGGTTCTATCCGCATTTACTCAAATTATAAGGGAAAGTGGACGTAGCCCTAAAAACCTACAGACTGACAGAGGCACTGAGTTTTACAACGATGTGTTCAAGGAACGTATGAAGTTAATGAAGATTAATCACTATTCATCGTTTTCTACAAAAAAAGCTTCTATTGTAGAAAGACTAATCAAAACATTGAAGATTAAATTATATAAATGTTTTAGTTACAACGGTAACTATAAATGGATAGGAAAAACTTTAAATGACGTTATATTTTCGTATAATAATCAAAAACATAGCGTTACTAAGTTTAAACCAGTAGACATAGATACAAGTAATGAAATCCTTGTAAAAAAAAACATTGAAAAATTCCACGAGAAACGATGTAAATTGTTCAAAAATAAATTCAAAATAGGTGACCATGTTAGAATAAGTAAATATAAGAGTAGTTTTGCAAAAGGTTTTACACCTAATTGGTCTACAGAAATTTTCACAATTAAAACGGTTAATAATACTAAACCAGTTACTTATTTAATACAAGATCAACATAAACAAAATATTTTGGGTTCATTCTATCAAGAAGAGTTACAAAAAACTAAGTATCCGAATATATACTTAATTGAAAAAATTGTAAGAAAAAAGGAACTAAATTGTTTGTCAAATGGTTAGGTCCTAAGTTAGGACTTCCTGACGAAGAAAATAGTTGGATAGATAAAAATTCTATTGTATCATAATACATATAACTGTTAATATCTTACATTTTGCTCATTATATAACAAGAAATGAAAGGAGGTTGTTGAGGCCTTCAGCCTCAAATTTTTATATAATTTCTTTTTTTTCTCTTCAATTCGGTAATAAGGCACCTTGATATCGCTGTCCCTTTTAGCGGGCAAATGAGAGAGCGAGATGGAAGTCTACTCGCCTCGCCTAAGGATCGCCAATGATCACTGTCAGTCTCGTATCGTCTGTCATTGAGATAGCGTGTGTTCGCGCCCAGTGCCTCGCGCGCGCCGTTACGAAGATTCCCGCAACAGATCTTTCCAGAATATTCCGAAGAAACTACTTGTGTTCCGAAGAAAACTGGTGATCACCACAGGAGAAGGCTTCAACTAGCAAGCGAGGTAAGCGATTATCGAGCCCCTGTCGAGTTGCCGAATTGTTGAACTTTTCCCTTTCATATATACACATATAGGCCGTTTAACCGAGGTCTCATCCGAGTCTAAGGTATATCTTTAGGTCCTACATCCCGCACAAAAGGAGTCAATCTATTTACACGGTTGCCACTCCATAATTTGGTCCTTTACGAGCGGATTTGTCCAGCTTTTAATATTATGTACTTTCGCTTCGGCGTTAGTGCTACGAACCGCCATCTTGTTAATTGCATTTTTTGCTAATTCACCTTCCATATACTTTCTTTATAGTAATTTCCAATAATGGCTTCTAACAAACTCGAAGCCAAATTAAAACAACTCATTGCCAAAAAAGAAGCTATTTATGAACGAATTAATCGTTTATACGATATAAGCAAAGGCATTTCCAATTACGATTATCGTTCGAATGAGCCATTTCTAGCCCAATCTGAGACTATCAGCGAACTTTATGACAAATTTGAAGTAATCGTAGAACATATTAATGAGTTGAACTTTGAACTGAAAGAAACCCCACCTGATTACGCGGCTTTAAACTCGTTCGAAGAATTATATTCAGCGATTAAATACAAACGCAATCTAATTTTAGCCAGAGATAAGACTAACGTTGGCGTGTCACTTAAGAAAGGCCCTATAAAATTACCACCTATCCAGATACCTTCCTTTGATGGCAAAATTGAAAATTGGCCGATATTTTACGAAATATTTCGTAGTAATATTCACGAAAACGCCGATCTGACTGACTCGCAGCGTGTCCAATATCTCATGGGCAAACTTACCCACAGTGCTTTAAAATTAACTGCAGGTATTGTTCCCACGGGAGAAACTTATAATACAATTTGGGATTCTCTCGTTAAGAAGTACCAAGATAATCGCACTTTAGGTATTCATTATTTAAACAACATTTTGGACATTAAAAATTGTGTCAATAATACCGCTAGCTTAAACACTTTTATTGAAAAATATTCGGCGTCTATTGCAGCGCTCAAGCAGCTAAAGATACCTAAATTATTGGATTTTATTTTATTACATTGTGGTTTACGAAAGGTTGACTCTCAAACAGCCCAGCTATTCGAAACGCATATTAGTGGAAAGGAATTGCCATCTTATACAGAATTTATATCTTTTATACAAGATCATATAAAGGCACGCGAAAGATCACATACTTATAATTGTTCGCGGTTTGAAACGCGAGTGACAAATTCCACTAATACTTCAAAAACTTTCATATCAAATAGCGCGCCACGGTGTGAAATAGAAACGCCCTGCCCAATATGCACAGGCGAAAAACATCCATTGTTTAGGTGTGAGCAATTTAAAAATATGATTACACCGCAAATTCGTTTCGATTTTATTAAGTCAAAGCGTGCCTGTATTAACTGCTTAAGCCTAACCCACTCATTGAATAAATGTAAGTCGCGTTCGACATGCAAGTTTTGTAAAAAGCAGCACCATTCATTATTGCATTTCTCTGAGAATAATAAACTGGACTCAGCTCCAGGCGACGGCAAACCGGTTTGTTATCTCTGAGACGCCGCGCAGTCTGCGCTCACCCAGTCCTCGCCGCCCGTGGAAAATACAACTTCTGTAACATTAAACACAGGAATGCGAAATTCAAATTATGTTTTACTATCTACGGCTCAAGTGTATGCGACTCATAACAATGGTCATGATAAAATTGTGGTCAGGTGTTTGATAGATAGTGCGTCTCAGAATAATTTAATAACTTTGAATTGTTGTAAGCGTTTGAACTTACCTATAGTTAAGCTACATAACTCCTCGTTACAGGTGTTGGAATGTCCACGCAGTCAGTGCATGGCTACATACATATAAAAATAGAATCGCGCGTTAATCCCGAAGATAAATATTATATTCATGCGTTAGTGGTAGATTGTATTACAGGTAAGCTACCCGCGAATTATATTGAATTAAATGACGACATCTCGTATATAAATAAATTACCACTAGCCGATTTAACTTGGAATGTGCCGGGAAATATTGACATTATTCTCGGCGCGCAACTTTTTCCATATATTTATTTAGGTAATATGATTGAGTCGGGCGGTCGCGCGCCTCCGGCTGTCTTGACTAGCTTCGGGTATGTACTGATGGGTAGTGCGGCAGGTCATTGTGACTCGTTTTCTCAATCTTCCTCGTTTACCGCGCTGACTAATACTGACATTGAGTCGGGTTTACAGAAGTTCTTTGAATTGGAGGAAGTACCATTTTCACGGCTTATTAGTCCATCCGAAAAAGAGTGCGAAGATATTTTTTGTTCTTCCGTCACGTTTAAGGACAGTAGGTATTTTGTTGACCTACCATTCTCGCGGAACCCCTCTGAGTTGGGCAATTCTCGTGCAGTCGCCCACCGCCGCCTGTTGGCCCTCGAGCGTAAATTTGCGCACGTGCCAACCCTACGCGAAAATTATAATAAAACCATCACCGACTATATATCTCAGGGTTATTTATCGGAAGTACCTGATTCTGAATTAACAGAACAGGGCTATTACATACCGCACCACGCGGTCATTAGGCCAGACAAGGATAGTATTCGTGTAGTTTTGGACGCCAGCGCTAAGACGCACTCAGGGTTGTCACTCAATGACATTTTACATGTCGGACCGAATTTACAGGCCGACTTATTTTTGTTATTACTTGATTTTCGTACGTTTCCCATAGCTATGACCGCAGATATTAAACAGATGTTTTTAAGAATCGGTGTTAATCCGCATCACCGCGAATACTTGCGAATTTTATTCCGCTTCAATAAGAATGAGCCTATTCGCACCTTTAATTTCAACCGCGTGCCTTTTGGGTTGGCGTCTAGTCCTTACTTAGCCATGCGCACACTACGCCATCTGGCGTGTGAGCATAGCGACCGCTTTCCGGACGCATCCAAATTGGTAGAAACCCAGTTTTATATGGATGATTATGTTTATTCTGTTCCTGATGAACAAACCGCTATAAAGTTGTCACACAACTTAATTGATTTATTTAAATTAGGTTCCTTCGACCTTGTCAAATGGGCCAGCAATTCACCCGCTTTGTTAGAGACCCTCCCTGCGTCTCACCGCTTATCAGTTAATTTTTCTAGTATGGATAACAATATTAACAATTTTAAAATCCTTGGTTTAACCTGGGAGCCCGCTGAAGATACTTTTTCTTTGACAACCAGCCCAGTGGACAGTAAATGTACAAAACGCACCATTTTATCATTAATTGCTCGCTTATTCGACGTACTTGGCCTTGTAGCCCCGGTCGTTTTGTACGCTAAAAATACTTATTAAAGAACTTTGGTTAGCCAATATAGATTGGGATGATGTACCTCCGCAGCCAATCATAGACCGCTTCACTGCTTTAGCACGGGATTTTCCCGCACTATCTGCTCTTAAAATTCCACGTCATGTTGGAGTTTTTGCAGAATCTGTCGTAAACATTGTGGCCTTTTGTGATGCTAGCTTTAGTGGTTATGGTTGCTGTGTATATTTACACATTTCTGATACTCAAGGTAATATAACGGTCCGCATTCTTTGTGCGAAATCCAAGGTTTCCCCCGCTAAAGTAACAACACTAGCTCGATTAGAACTCGTTGCTGCTTTGTTGCTGTCTAAGCTTGTTAGGGTTGTCAGAGAGAAGCTTTCTGCCCGCATTCCGATTGCCGGTACTTATGCGTTTTCGGATTCCACTATTGCGCTCTCGTGGATCCATTCTGCCCCTCATAGGTGGTCTATATTTGTTAGCAACCGTATTGCAAAAATTCAGGAAAATTTACCTGCCGCTTGTTTTAATCACGTATCAGGGAAAGAGAATCCTAGCGATTGTCTTTCACGTGGCATGCTGCCTTCGGAGTTAATTGTACATTCCTTATATTATAACGGCCCGTCCTGGCTTCGTCAGCCTCTTAGTGTTTTATCATCTGATCCGCATCCTGACGTTCTCACGCCGGCTCATTTTTTAATGTCCAGTCCCATTACTTATTTACCTTCTTCTGAATTGACAGAGGAAAGTATGAATTTGACAAAGCGTAAAAAACTTTTGGATCAACTCGTGTTATCATATTGGAAAAAATGGCGTATTGAATACCTGCATACGCTTCAAGTCCGTCAGAAATGGTGCACTCACGATCGTCCCATAGAGATAGGCACTGTCGTTCTCTTGGGTCAAGATAACGTACCGCCCTTGACTTGGCCATTAGGTGTCATAAAGGAGGTGTTTCCTGGATCGGATGGTATAATTCGCGTGGCTTTAGTCAAGACTGTGTCAGGCACATATAAGCGTCCTGTCACAAAGCTGTATCCTTTGCCTACCCAATAGTCAAAGCGCAATTTAATCAAACCGCAACTTAATCAAACCGCAATTTAATCAAACCGCAATTTAATCAAACCGCAATTTAATTAAACCGCTTATTTAATCATAATTTCTACCGTAGATATCGATTCGCTGATATTCTCAGACCGCTATTACCTCTAATCTATCCTCCTAGCTTAATCTATCTTATCTTATCTTGATCTATCCACCTAGCTTCTTGTCTATATTTTAATTTGAAAGCTCTGGACCTTTCAAGGCGGGGAGCTATGTTGAGGCCTTCAGCCTCCAATTTTTATATAATTTCTTTTTTTTTCTCTTCAATTCGGTAATAAGGCACCTTGATATCGCTGTCCCTTTAGCGGGCAAATGAGAGAGCGAGATGGAAGTCTACTCGCCTCGCCTAAGGATCGCCAATGATCGCGATTGCAGTCTCGTATCGTCTGTCATTGAGATAGCGTGTGTTCGCGCCCAGTGCCCCGCGCGCGCCGTTACGAAGATTCCCGCAACAGATCTTTCCAGAATATTCCGAAGAAACTACTTGTGTTCCGAAGAAAACTGGTGATCACCACAGGAGAAGGCTTCAACTAGCAAGCGAGGTAAGCGATTATCGAGCCCCTGTCGAGTTGCCGAATTGTTGAACTTTTCCCTTTCATATATACACATATAGGCCGTTTAACCGAGGTCTCATCCGAGTCTAAGGTATATCTTTAGGTCCTACATCCCGCACAAAAGGAGTCAATCTATTTACACGGTTGCCACTCCAGAGGTGGACTTGTCAATAATTTGATAAACAATATCCCGTTTGAGCTTCACTTACCAGGATACAATTATTGCGGACCAGGCACTAGGTTACAAGAAAGGTTATTGAGAGGTGATAAAGGTATTAACAAATTAGACGAAGCTTGTAAATACCACGATATTGCATACAACGATCCGAGCCTCTCCGTTCGTCATAAAGCAGATCTTCAACTGATGAAAATGGCAAAGAAGCGATTACATTCCAAAGACGCTGGCAAAGGAGAGAAATTGGCATCGTGGATAGTTAATAAAGTTATGAAAGCAAAATTAAAATCAGGTGCAGGGATAAAAAAATTTAAAACCATTGTTTCAAAAATACGTTCACAAATAAAGAAACTAAAATCAAAGGATAACAAATCTGCTATAGTATATGCTTATGAGGCAGCAAAAAAAATGTTTCCTAAGACATGTCACGTTCGTTTACCAAGAATAATACCAATCCCTAAAACAGGAGGGATTTTACCTTTGATACCAATTTTTGCGGGTTTATCAGCGCTAGGTGCTTTAGCAGGAGGTGCCGCTGGTATAGCTAAAACTATAAATGATTTTAAAACTGCTCGACAGAATTTACAAGAATCTGAACGACATAACAAAGCCATGGAGTCTATTGCGATAGGTAAAGGATTTTATCTAAAGCCGTATAAAAAAGGAAGCGGGTTATTTTTGAAATCTACAAAAAACTAATAAGTAGGCTACCCAAGCGTGCTCTTACAAATATTGATATTATTAAATATGCTAAAAACATTCCATACTTTCGGGGTGTGTATATGAGAAATAGATTACCACGTAAACCAAACCCCGTAGAGTGTGGTATATTGAATTTAGACAGCTATAATAATAATGGAACTCACTGGGTAGCCTTTGCAAAAATAAATAATTATTGTGAATACTTTGATAGTTTTGGTAACTTAAGACCACCCAATGAATTGGTGAAATATTTGAATGTAAGTGATATAAATTATAACTATACGAGATTTCAAAACTTTGATACTGTAAATTGCGGTCATTTGTGTTTAAAATTTTTGCGAGACTTTTGGAGTTAGTGTTGTATATAATTATTATTACTGTCCAATAAAACATCATTTCTATAATGCCTTTCACTCTGTCCATAACTGGAAACAGCTCAGTGCTAACAACAAACTATTCCCCTCCATTAGAACTTGATGGCCAATATGAGTGCTCTCTTTTACACTTCTCTACATTTAATTCTATACCAAATATTACAAATACTAATAATAAAAGACATTGTTCATCGCCGGCTTACTGCGGACAGTTCGTTCAATAAATAATAGTATTATCATTCATCATAATTAATGTCAAATAGATTTTCTGAATATATATTGGAGTATGAATATCTTTAATTAAAATATACCATTTAGTAAGTATTTTTTGCGTTTCCGATACTCAAATCAAAGATGTCGCCTTTCACGTGTGTTCTGGGATGCCATTATTAAGTAGTATATTTTTATTCATTGATGAAAGATTGGATTAATTAGGTAATTTTTTAGCATAATATATTAGTTTTATGTATTAAGTACACTCATATCATTTCATATTTATATTTTTTAATGAAGAATTATGTATGTATTTTAATTTTTACTTAAATAATTCAATATTGCGTTTTCTTTACCTGGTAACACTCGACTTTTCAGCGTAGCTTGATTTTGACGTTGACCGGTTGTCGTCGGTCGACATTGACACTTGGATACTTGTCAACATCTGTCAACGTCAAAATCAAGCCGCGCCCAAGAATCGAGTGTTACCAATATTGAATTATTTAAGTAAAAATTAAAATAATACATAATTCTTCATTCTAAAATATAAATATGAAGTGATATGAGTGTACTTAATAAATAAAACTAATGTATTTTGGTAAAAAAATACCTAATTAATCCAATCTTTCATCAAAGAATAAATAATATACTACTTAAATGTAATATTATTTTATATAATGGCATCCCAGAACACACGTAAAGGCAGACATCTTTGATTTGAGTATCGGAAACGCAAAAAATACTTACTAAATGGTATATTTTAATTATAGATATTCATACTCCAGAAAATCTATTTGACATTAATTATGATGAATGATAATACTATTATTTATTGAACGAACTGTCCACAGTAAGCCAAGCCCCCATACACTTTGAACAAAGTCCTTTATTATGGCATTGACGAAGTTGTTGAAATTCCTGAGGGAGCTTATGAACTCCAAGACATCACCGAATTTTTACAATCAAAGGTAAACAATTGTGTTTTCAAGTTATTATGCAACAATAACACATTGAGGCTATCGATATTCTGTTCGAAAGATATTCATTTCGAAAAACCAAATTCGATTGGACCTTTACTTGGTTACGGTAGAACTTTCCTAATGAGGGATATATGGTACAAGTCCTCACTACCAGTGAACATTCTACCTACAACCGTGCTGCGGGTTGAATGTGATATTACTGGAGGCTCTTACATTAATGGAAAATCAACACATACAATATGTATCAAAAACCCTGTTGTTCCTGTTAGGGGTGTATAAAGAATCGGTATACGAAAGTATTCATGCAATTTAAATTATGAAACTCGTCTATCAAATTATTAAGAATAAATATTAAATCATGAAAAATTTACGATATCAACTGTTTACTTACCCCTGAAATCTGCATAGCGCGGCCAGAAAGAGATAGCTAGCGTAAACAGCCCGCGGCGGCGTGGCAACACAGCGCGTGCGGCGCGCGTCTTTCTCCAAAAGGTCATGAACTTTCACATGTTCTCTTATCACTGTTATCACTTTAACACATCAATGAATTTAACAAACGACAGATCTGTTGATTCACAAGTGAACAATTCGATATTAGTCGGTCTGATAACACTCCACATAAACGCGTGGTTAGGTACCGCACTTAACTACTTAATTGATTATTATGTCCACCTGTCGTTGTCGGCGATGGAGATGCTGTTCAAAATGTCCACCTTGTACCTCTAAACACTCATTGCACCTTTTAACAAGATTATGCCGGCAAGTTCCTCCTAGTCGCAAACCGTTCATCATAAAGTCTGCGAGCTTCTGCATAATTGCAGTCGCACTTGCCGAGACACATCAACATATTAAAATATTCTTCGTTAGAATAAGACATTTTGTCAAGTCACCCGCGACGACAGAAAATATCCGAAAACTGAAACACAATTACTCGTACGTGCGAACGGTAGTAATCGGCGCGGAAGACTGAAGACACAGGAAGTAATTTCCGGATTTTGCGTGCGGCGGCGGCGGCATGTCAAAGGAGCCGCGGGCGCCGACAAAGGTAGCATCGCTTTTGGCGACAGCGCGATGCCCGGTGTGGCAACCTGTCATTTTTCTAATCAGATGTTTTAAACATTTGGGTATAATTAGGATTTATTGATTTTAACTAAATTTTTATTTAACTACTTTATTATTACTTTTTTTTAAATATTGTTTTCTTGAATGAACAGCATATAGGCTTATGTACACGTACCTAAGAGGAACAACAGGGTTTTTGATACATAGTGTATAATTCACGAATTTGCTTTGAATGTCCCTCCAGGCTACAGAATAACAGAAATTCTAAAAAATACCATATATTTTCCAGTTAAAAGAAGTATGGTAAATAGTATAAATATCAGAATATTGGACATAAAAAATAATTTAATCAATTTTCGAGGAGAGGAAGTACAATTGTACTTACATTTGAAGAAAATATGATCGAGTACAATAAATATACAACTTCATATATTCAAAAGACTAGTACCACTCAAGCGATCAAGAAGAACACGAGAGAATTACACAAGAAATTAACAACTGTCAATATAAATTTTCTCAAATCTATTGGGTTGCTAAAATGAGTATTTTAAGTATAACTAACCCACCAGTTTATGACAACTCCATAGACGGTATAGAAACTCATTCGTATAAGCCGTACATAACTACTTTCAATAGAAATGATGAAATTCGGATACCTATAAACCAACAAGATTTATATGTGCTTCCATGCGCAAGTACCTTGTATGTTGAAGCCGTAGTAAATGTTATCAAAGGTGAGAAGAGGGAAGCAGTTCCAGTAGTACAGTTTACAAACAACCCTCTTCTATTCCTATTTCAAGATATAAGATATGAATTAAATGGTGTTGAAATAGACAAAGTAAAGAATGCTGGCGTAACTACTACTATGAAAGCACTGGTATCTATGAACGAGGCTGAAGCCAAGGTATCCAAAGTGTGGAGTTGGGATATACACGGAACTAAAAATGAAATTGGAGGTCATTTTGCTGCGTCAGTACCTCTCAGCAACATACTAGGCTTTGCTGAAGATTATAAAAAAAATATTGTCAATTGCAAACATGAGCTTATTTTGTTACGAAGTAATACTAATCTGAATGCTCTAAAGCTAAACACTGGCGAAGAGGTTGAAAGTATCGATATAAAAAAGATTGTATGGCGCGTGCCTCACGTTAAAGTATCAGATAGATAAGGATTAATTTACTTAAAATACTCGAAAAAGACCGACCCATTCAATTAGTGTTTAGAAACTGGGATCTTTATGAGTACCCTTTATTACCAAGGACTACAAAACACACCTGGTCAATAAAAACTTCATCACAAATTGAAAAACCTAGGTATGTTATTTTAGGGTTACAAACAAACCGAAAAAACAATGGGATAAACGATATGTCTCGGTTCGATCACTGCAATATTCGAGATGTTAAAGTTTTTTAAACTCTACATATTACCCATACGAAAGTTACAATACCAACTTTGCAAATCATAACTATGCGTTAATATACGAGCAATATGTAAACTTTCAGCAGTCTTATTATAACCGCCCATGCAACTCCTTGTTGACTGCTCAAGAGTTTAAAATTTTTGCACCATTATTCGTGATAGATTGCTCTAGACAGAACGATAATATTAAATCAGGTCCGGTCATCAATATTCGCCTTGAACTAGAGTGTGATAAAGATATACCTGATCAGACAACAGCTTATTGTCTAATTCTGAATGATTGTATAGTTGAATATAGACCTCTGAGCAACATTGTACGTAAAATATCATGAATTCAATTATTTTTGTTGATGTTCAAGGCTTCAAAGATTGCTATAATAAATTTATAATCAAAGAGTTTGCATTATCTACTGACGAGTTCACTCAAGTTTTTTTAATTAAACCTCCATATGCATATACTACATTATCTACGGAAGAAAAGAAGACCGTTAGGTACCTTGAGCGACAGAGAGGAATCACTTGGAGTGAAGGTCATATTGACTCTAGAGAATTTAAAAGAATTATTACTCCATTAATGCAAAACAAAACAATTGTAATGAAAGGTCTCGAGAAACAAAAATGGATAAAGGAACTATGTGATAATTGTATTTTAATAGACATAGAGGACCAAGGAAGTCCTAGTTTTGCCATTTTATATAAAATGTATTGTAAAAATGATGGTAAATTAAATTGTTTAAGCCATAAAAACTATTGTGCACTAAAAAATGTTATTTGTATAAAGAAATGGTATTTCGAAAATACTTTGTTGTATATTTGAAATAAATATTATAAGATCAAATCAAATATAATGTATTTTCTTTAATTTATTCATATCCTTACCATAATCATATTTTCAACTGTCCGCAATTCATAGCATGATTTGTTGCAACATGTTTCCGAGTTGACCTGAATTAAGCATATTATTTTACTTCACGTGCATCATCACGTGTACATTCAACGTGTTTGAATAGGTATATGAACAGAAGTTATAAATAAAATTTATGATTTTTCTACACATTCATTATAAATTATAATGTAAAATAAAATACCTGAAGAATTATACTAAACAAACTATAATATAATAATATACTAAACAAACATAATCAAAAACGATTCTATATTTTACTAGGTTTCGCCCGCGGCTTCGCCCGCCGTGAATTTCCCACAGGAACAGTGCTTTTTCCCGGGATGAAAAGTACCCTATGTCCTTCTCAGTACTTCTAACTATGTATATGCGAAATTTCAGGAGGATTGGTGCAGTAGATAAAGCGTGAGGACAAACATATTCACTTTCACATTAATTTATAATATTAGTTTGGATTAGGATAGGATTATAGTACATGTAAATTATAGGTTCAATAATATTTGCAAACACCATTTAGAAATAAAACACCGTAATTATAATATATTAAACATTTATTTTGGTTTTATTATAATTTTCTTTACACCATTGATATAAACAATATGCATTTTTATAAGCACACATATCATTGTGATAAATACAAGATTGAATGTGCGAACAATAAACATCATACAATAAATTTAAAATGAGGGCAGCCAAGCTCTTCTAAATCATACACATTACTAGTGTTTAACATATTTTTTAACCATAGCACTTTTTCTGTACCCTTAGCTAACACTAGCTGTCGCCCGCGGCTTCGCCCGCGTGAGTTTCGCTTAGATGAAAAATCTCTCTTGGAGTTTTTCATCAGATGTTCCAGATCTTCAATTTTTATACGTGAGCAGAAAATGCTCATCAGGTTGAACGACTTTTACTAAGGCGCCGTTTCCATATATGTTATAGTGTAGCTGGTCTCTTACAGTTCTTCATCAGATGTTCCAGATCTTCAATTTTTATACGTCATCAGAAAATGCTCATCAGGTTGAACGACTTTTGTTAAGGCACCATTTCCATATTTCTTATAGTTTAGCTGTTCTGTTAAGGTTCTTCATCAGGTGTACCAGTTTTCAAAATAAATTATAGCCTAAATGTTGCCCAGGCTTAATAGCTATACAACAAAAAAGTTTCATTAAAATCGGTTCAGTACTTTCGGAGATTAGCGTGATCATACATACAGACAGACAGACAGACAAGAAATTCCAAAAAAATTTTTTTGCGTTCTATTATTCTTTTTAAGTGTCCCTCTATCCATTTCAGTCAAAAATACTAAATGTACAGACAAAATATTTTTACTGTTTTATTATATGTATTGATATTCTTATTTTTTAAGAAATTCTTTATACAATACTAGCTTTTGCCCGCGGCTTCGGCCGCGTGAATTTCCCACGGGAACAGTGCTTTTTCCCGGGATAAAAAGTAGCCTATGTGCTATTCCAGGTCATTATCTACCTCTGTACCAAATTTCATCGAAATCCGTCCAGTAGATTTTGCGTGATTGAGTAACAAACATCCTCACAAACTCACATTCACAAACTCACAAACTCACATCCAAACTTTCGCATTTATAATATTAGTATGGATTTATAATTTCTGTATGGCACAAAACCTTGATTCTAGAAAAAATCTCTATGTCTTTCAATCCATTCAACACGTAAACGTTCCTTTACTTTTAACTTATAAAACGGGTATGGAGGCTTTACAAGTAGTACCATCACTTTCCGTTTTGATAAAATTGCTATTTCTTTAGGTATGAATTGATTTTTTCATTCTTGAAGCCTTCAACATCAACAATAACATACATGTTATCTTCTATACACAATAAGTCTTATCTTGAACAATTTAAAACAAATTAAGCAGGGGTTTATACGACAAAAGTTCGTATACATTTCATATCAAATACTATAAATACTTATGCTCGCACTGATCATTAGATACATTTTAAAAATTCTTAAGCTATGCGTTATATTAAAAGTGAAAAACTACTTTAAGAATGAAATTATACTTACAATTACTAGTAATACATAGTAAAAGTACACAATAAAAATTAATCTACATAATTACTTAAACACATAAAGATTTAATATATTTAAAAAAAAAAAAAACATAATTTAAAACAACTTACTATTAAATTTATACATATGTATTTTCATTACATATGTTTTTGCAAGTTTTGTGAACTATGTTTTCAGTCATTGTTAAAATTTCGTCCACAACATCACTCACTATGTACTGAGCACTAACAAGAGTATTGTCACTATCCAACGTTTCTGGAGGCAATAGATCCAGAATCTCTATTTTGATGAGTCGATACGCTCTTCTATTTGCCTTCGTTTTCACATATGAAGCAGGCACCAATGGTGGTAACTTTGTCACTTGCTTCTTTCGCGGCGCTGGACATTTTCTTTTGGCCTTTTCCCTTGCCTGATCCTGTGCAGCCGCGGCGACATTAGGGACTTCCTCAACTTCGTTGTCACTGAAGTCATCGAGCCGTTGCGCGTTTTGAAACCACATGTCTGATGTGTCAACCACATGTAATTTTTTTTTCTAGTAAATGGATCCTCCATTTACTAGAAAAAAATAAAAACTGATTAGTTAATGCTATTTTACAACTAAATATTTTTATATTCTTCTTAAAGGAATAATAGATAGTAGTACTCTTTATACTCAGTAGGTAGATACTTACATTTTTGTTCAATTAAATAATGATGACTATCACACAACACAACGATGGTGCGCACACGTAAAGGGTCGGGTCAGTGACTGCAATGACAAAAATGAACGTTCGTTTGAGCGTGATGCAATATGCGATGCATGCTACTTTTTGCTTACATCGATTAAATTAAACAACGTGAATTTAGTTTAAAAATGTATATTTTCATATATTTTAATTTTATTAACTAAAACTACATAATTGTTGTAACTATACAATAAAAATCTTTATGATGATATATATATATATATATATATATATATATATATATATATATATATATATATATATATATATATATAAGGTGGACACAAATTAACTACAAATATTTTCAGAGCTGGCTCCAGGGGGCTAAATAAACGTATTGGAGATACAATTTTAAAAATCGATACGCTAGTTTTTTTTTTGTATTTTTCTAACAAAAAAAAATATTATTAAATGATGACGTTTAGTATCATACTGTAGTTAAATGTGTAGAGACTTCATTCCTCTTTAAGCTCCTCCCACCAATTAATAGT
The DNA here is from genome assembly GCA_018467065.1 of Ephestia elutella. Lineage (NCBI taxonomy): Eukaryota > Metazoa > Arthropoda > Insecta > Lepidoptera > Pyralidae > Ephestia > Ephestia elutella. The sequence goes on from JAEMBS010000358.1 coordinate 20,646, forward strand.
TGAATGAAATTGGCCTTTCGTTTGTGTGTGTCATTTTAATTGCCATTGTACGTACAGGATGTTATAATGTTACGGTTTTCAAAAAACATAAACGTTAATTTTTCTCGAAAACTAGCGTGTAGAAAATTGAAAAAACCACTGATATACTTTCTAAATAATATCAGTAATTAGCCCTGAAAATATTTGTAGTTAATTTGTGTCCACCTTATATATATGAGACATGTATGTATAAATCTTTAAAACTATAAATATTAATTATGATTGGATGACATGAAAATATCGAAATCTTACTACTATTACCACTTATTATTAACATAATTTTACTCAGGCAAAAAGTATTTAATTAATCACCAAATAATATCGAGCGATTACCCCAAGCCCTAGTCGAAATACAATCATGTGATACCAACCGTTTATCGTCATTAGATGATAAAAACAACTTTATTAACCCTCTGTGTAAATATTTCATGTTTAACAGCCGCACTCAGAGTCGTTTAATGGTTACTTAGGTCGTTCCTTAGTATAGATTTAAAAAGTTCACTCTCACAGTCAGTTAATGAAGCATTAGCATCCCTTAATGATCATTAAATTTAAGTAAAGCCAAACCCTTTACTTAACTGTTTAATGATTGATTTTATTTACGTTTTGAGGTTATTTTCATGTTATTTTATTTTTACCAGTGAATTATTGAGAATCCGTCGCATTGTGTTTAAATAAGTAAATATCTGATCTGAGTGACTATCGAGTTTGTGGAATATGCTAGAAGGTTTAAGGTAGGAAGGTTTAAGAGACACACTAGGCCCACGTACGCAACGCACGCTACGCATTATGAAGGACTCTTGATTTTGTATGGAAACAGTTGAATCAGAAACATACTACAACATATCATACGCGATGCTACACACGCGTCCCACGCAACGTAAGATCTGTCGATCCAGATCGTCGTGGGAAGGTGGAGGGGATAATCATACGCCATCACACGCGTAGACCCAGTGTGTTTCTAGGAACTGACGTTCGCAGCGCGTCAGTCATGAATTGATGTTGTGGCGATGAGATGTGTACAAACACAAGCTAATTATTTAAATTATTAAAAAATAAAAAACACCACAGACAACTTATACAACAAAAAGTACATAAAACATATACTTAAGTTATGTTCATTTTTTAAGTCACTTTTTAAAGCACTTCATTTTGATATACCATTCGATAAGATTGATCAAATTTTATCATAACCTATGTCACTTGAATGCAAGGCATCTAAAAATACCTCATACAAACATACATACATGAACCCTGAAAACATTACCCTCCTTTTTGGTGTACCGTGTAAAAATGGGAGACGAACAACGAGTCTGTCGTCTATATGCGTAGTGTACGTGGGACTAGTGTGCACACAAACTCTCCCACGTCGCATAGCGTGCGTTGCGTACGTGGGCCTAGTGTGTTTTTACCTTTAGAGAATAATAATAAATCCATAAATTAATAAAATGATATTTTTATTTTTAACCACCATACACCCGTAACCATCGGCACTATTAAGCTTGTTCTGAAGATTTCTTCACTTCCTCTAACTCAATTTTAGCTTTTTCCAACAATGTTTTATGTTTCTCTTGCTCTAATAATGCTGTCGTCTTTTTAATTTGCTTTATATTTATTACTTCAAATACGAGACGGTTGTAGTTTCCCTATAAATTACTATACTCTGCGTGTAGAGTAGACTACAACTTGTACCTAGTTGTATCTGTACAATCATCTCACAAATCACAATAGTAAACAAACAAAATATTTCTAGTTCACAGCACAATGACGGACGAGAAAATGACGTTGACAGCAGTAAGTGTTCCCACCGAAAAAAAAGTGCGAATTGATTTATTTAAAATACATTATAATAGCTATTTCGCTTTAAATTTTAGTAAAAATTAACAGTAATACAACTGACTATCAATTATATTACTATTAATGATGATTTTACAGTTTTTAAATATACTTTTTCAATATAAAATACCAATATTTTTAAGCGTGGCTACACTAATGCTTTATCGATTTGCAATCGATACAGTAGTTCCGCCCTATGGTAACTTAAATCTGTCATTAGTTAATGAACCCTTAAATATTGTTTCTGGGATGAAACGTCAATTAACAGATTTAATGATAATTAGTTAAATACTCATTAGGACTAATTTAATTATCGACTATGAGTGCGGCAGTAAGTGACTTAAATAGCTCTTGTTTTCTCCGTATAATATCACACATTTTTTTACCCCTTTTGCCTTTTTGATGGTAGATCCGGTTGATTCAACACAATATAATTTTGGTCGTAAACCTACAAATTCAGTTATTATTTTTCCCCCATTTCGTCTTTGAATAAACCCGGTATCTTATTATTCAAAAGAGGTAAGTTGAATTGATTATTGAGGTCATAATTACTAGTATCAAAATAAGACAAAAAATATTTCTCGAGGTCGTCATAAAAATCTTTAGTGTGTATCTCATATATAAAGCTATCCGTATCTGTATAGCACAATTTAACTCTATGTTGATAATATGGTTGAATCACTGAGTAATGAAAATCATACATGTGACATTTTGACAGCTCTAACACCGCAAAACCTATGTAAATGGGTTTATCAAGTATAATTTTTTCTGGATTCATTTGTATTGCTACTAAGTTTTCTGAAAATATGGAAGCACTATGAAAGTTTGGTCTAGCAATTAACGATTCTGCACATGTCTTTTTCTTTGGTTTTATTTTGATTATCACTCCATTGATTCACTAATTGAATATTTACTCTATGTTCATTATTTTCAAGAGTTTTTCCAAATACTATTGTTTAATAGTTTAAAAAATCTTGTTCAAATGATGATCGTGCTTTTTGCCTCAGTTCAGTATTTAGGTCAATGTATTTTTTTAGATATGCACTTTATTTGAAGCTGATAACACGATGCACTTTTTTAAAAGCAGGCCATGTTTTAAACATTTTTTTAAATGTACATAATGTATTTGTACATAATGATATTTATCATATAAATTAGGAACTAAAATAGTTTTGCAATTTTTCCTCTAGGTGGAACGCATTTTTCAGGGCAAAATGGTAGATCGTTATGCGTAGAGTGTAAATATTCGGGATAGTGCAAATCCACCTCTAAAATAAATCCATAGTCAGCATCATCTCTTATATTGGTGATATCCAATTTATTTATTTCATTTTCGTCTAGAAAGCGAAAATGAGATAAGGGTAGAGTTTGACACATAGCGTAACCATATAAATTGTTACAGTCTACATATGATATAAACACGTTTTCTTTTTGTGGATCATAGTTAGATAAATATTTATTATTGCTCTTTGCATAACGACGCGAACACATACAAATACCACCTCGAATTCCAGCTTGTATCATTCTTATAATAGCTAGTTCATCTATTAGTTCGAGTTGGATACCGGTCTTTAATAACATTGCATCAAACGATAAACTTGGAGCAGTTAAATAAAATGCTGGATCGAGTTGATAATGTTGTTTGGAAGTGTTTCTAAAATTTTCAAAAACATCCGACAACAATAGCACGTCAGATTTAAGATAAAGATCTGTATAATCACCCAAATTTTTAATTTTAAACTCGGACCACATTGATTGCGCATGATAATAATCTTCATCGGATATTTTTTCATTGTTTAATAAGTTAAAAAACAGTCTTTACTCGGAAGAGACATTTCATCATATCGTTTTAAGTCTGTCATATAGGCATATGGGTATACTCCCTTACGCATTAGTAATTTGAATTTATTTTGGTCAGGAAAATAGTTCCTCAAATTAATGAACTGGTTAGGTTTCATAGTTTTTGTTAATTTGTCTAAACTTGTAGCTAAAAATTTAAACGAATCTACAAATCGTATTTGTATGCATTCGTTTCCCTGACACTTGTACAAATTTGGTAAACGAAAAATAATTCTCTTTATTTTTTGCAATGACTTTGAGAGCTCCGGGTGCTTCTCCTAATTTTTTTATAAAAAGATGGCAATCGTAACCCGAAAGATTGTGAAAGAAAATAGGAATGAATTTAGGTATTGAAGGTTACAATAACTGTGCGCAGCACCGCGGTATTTTCCGGTCATTTGACAATGATCTCTTACTTTATCATTAAACAATAAAAAGTTACAAATGTGACAATGTGTAGAAGATTCAAATTCTTTAGCAGCGGTCTCAGTAAACACAATGGGAACATTTTTATTAAGTGTTTTACTTATTGATTGAACGTCGCGATAGAGACAACTAACAAATTTATCAACGCAATCTGTCCCACGGTATGAAATTATTCGATTGTTCTTACCATCAAATAAACAAACGATATGATAAGCGAATGCAATAGGAATATGTAACTGACGGTTTACCGTGTTAGCGGTATTGGGATCCGCATCACACCCTAACACACAGGTACTAACATCGATTCAAAATCTGCATATATTACATATGGTACATTTTGTTTACGATCGTAATTTTTAAATTCAATTACTGCTCCTTTTTGAGGCAATTGTGTGACAACACCAGCGCACACGTGGCTATCGATTTCCTGATTTGATCTAAAAAATAGAAGACAGTCATCACAAAAAAATAATTTCCCATGATGTTTAGTTATTTGGTTTCTTACTAAACGAGACATCTTTAACGAGACAGTAATGGGAGGAATCATTTTTTTCTATTAATAATAAATTAATTTTTTTCCTGTTTTCTTTTCCGAATTTTGATTTATACAAAGGACCCGTAATATTTTTACCCTTTTCTATACCGTATATATTAATTCTAATGAATGGATATTTTTTTTCAAAAATGACTATATCTGAAAATGTTACTGGAACCGACATTTTCTCTGTTTTAAGAATATCGCTAAAATTGGGATAGGATGAAACCCTCTCAACATTTTTACTAGCTGGATAAAGAGCCGCTGTTACAGACCAAAAAAAAACAAAACTGATCATTATTACGAATATTAATGCAAGCTTTTTTCGTTTTATGTATGGTGGCAAATCAATAAAACTAGATGCTCGTAGTGGTTGAAACCTGTTAATATTAATGTCCAAATAACCGTTACTCAGTAATGACCACCCACTATCGCGATGTTGAAATTCACTGATCTTTTTCATCAATATGTCATTGTCAACAACGTTTGAATAAAAATCAAAGTCATAGTTAAAATGTAAAATATAGTTTTTCGTCCCAAATGACTTTATCTCTTGGGTATCATTCTTCACCATAAAAAATAATAAGTATAATTCAAAGTTTACTTTTACACATGTGTGAGTAACAAGAGATTGGTCCAATAACGCTTTTACGCGGTCGCGTATACTATCAAAAAAACCAGTCAACGAGAGGTGTTTCTGTTCAGCTGTGGGAGAAATTCTATATGTAACTAAACGACTTCGAAAAGCAGAAGAAACTTTTTCAATTCCAGGGCCAATACTTATTACATTACATTTTGCGTTATTTTTATGTAACCTACTTCTTAAGTGACCGACCCATTGTCTATTACCTATAGCTATACTACAAGCTGAGCAAAAAGGCATAGTGAATAAATGAACTTAAACTCAAACTATGATGTCAATTTATAACCTACAACACAATAAATTTACTTAACTTAAATCTCTAAGAAGACATCAAATCATTTAGGTGTAATAATATATATTAAAAGTTTAACTATAAATGAAATGTGCTAAGTTCATTATTCTTAACTATTTTTTTATTTTTTATATATGGACATTATAGTTTTAACTAGTTGTGCGTGGCTGCGCGAGGTGCCAGCACCTCGCGTGCAGTGCAGGGAAATTTAAAAAATCTGTTGCGAGTTGTATGAAAAAAGTTAGGGAAATTTTGAAAAAGTCATCTACAAAGAAATGTTGTCGGTTGGGATTTGGTGAAGAGCCGAAAAGCTGTTCTGGCTTTTGCTCTTTGCTGTTAAAACGCAAGCTCACCCTTCAGCCTCGCTTGCCCCGGCTGGAGGAGGGGCTCGGCCTCCGGCCTCGCCTCGCCTCTCGGATTCATATACGCAGCTCGGCCTGCGGCCTCGCTTGCCGCGGGAGCCTCGGCCTTCGGCCTCGGCTCCCCGGCTGGTGACTTGAGGTATGAGTTGTCATCATCAGGTCATCCATGAACGGCTCGGCCTATGGCCTCGCCCAATTCTTTTCGCACGAGACGGAGCTCGGCCTTCGGCCTCGCCTGGACGCAGCTCAGCCTGCGGCCTCGCGGGGGGGGGGGAGCTTGGCCTTGTCTATGACCGTAATCCTCTGCGAGTCTGTTTTCCCCTCAAAATCAAATTAAGTATATA
>JAEMBS010000359.1:0-26667 GCA_018467065.1 Ephestia elutella
AATGTATGTATTGGCGGGTAGTCTAAACATATTTAATCTTATTTAGGTAGGTACATAATTTAAGCTAAATAAGATATGAGCAATTGAGCAAGACTAAACTTTCATCAATTTCAAAGGTATACATTTTTTTAATCTCGTCTAATCTAATCCTATGACAGAAAATCCAACATCCACACAAAATCCGCTTAAAGACATTTTGCATGACATACAACATATAAATATATATATGTAAGTATGTATAGCTGAAGATGCACATAAACTCTACACTCTTACGAATAAATAAAGCATAAAGTTATGTGCTACTAGTGTTTCCCGAAATCACGAAGATTCTAATTTCCTCATAAAAAAATTCCGAAATGTTTAAATCAACCGATCTTTAAATATGATATTTTGAATTAAAAAAAAACAATAGATGTGGCTTCGCTCCGGTGGGAATTTCATAATTATGATAGTTTGTGTATAATAAAATAATTTTACAAATCGAGCCGGTAGAATTACTTATATTAATTCTATGCCGGTAGTACTATTGTATTTTTCCTTTGCCGGTAGTCCATGTTTGGCGACATTAGCGTACAAATACTAACAAACTCTTCAGCTATATCATACAGAAGGCCTACAAATCGTCGGATGACCTTGATAAAGAAGTACATAAGGAATAAATAGATACATAGTAGGTATTTAAGTACTCGTAGATACCATACTGACCATATTTATCTCCATGCAGTGGAAAGTCGTCTGGTTATAACTGGATTGCCGGCTATCAGTGCACCAAGTTACCCTACCAATGTTTAATTATATATTTGAATCGATATAATTCACATACATTATTATGTAGATGACTTCATTGTACTCTTATGATGCCTCATTGCTGCAGGGGATGATTTTGGGGGGAGATCATGACCGCGACCTTCTTGGTATTTTTTTCTGTATTCAAAATAATCTCGACCCTGGGGGTTATTTTGAGTACAGACCTTTCACTCGACCATATAGATGACCTGACCTGACGCGATGGCTGGATCCGCTAATACCGCATACCCAACGACTTCGTTTGCAATGTTAATAGGGTGGTTGATTGATAAATCATTAACAGTTCAGGTTTCCTCGCGATGTTTTTCTTCACCGGAAGAAAATTTTAATGGTCTATGAAAACCATAGATTTATCAGATCTATGATGAAAACAGAGGGGGGGTGCTACAGAGCTCATGATAAGGTCCGTGTTAAATAATAAATTAAAAATAGGTGAAGAGTTTGATTGGTTGTTTGTTTCAACACCTAAATATCTGGAACTAACGGTCCCATTTGCAAAATTCTTTCTGTGAACTAGCGACATTCATGAAGAAGCCGAAGAAGGCTAAAGGCTATCCGGAATACCAAAATTCCCAGGAGCGCAGCCACGTGTCGCAGTTAGGGTGGAATGAAGCACCTATCGGACTTTCTTGGTTAATGGAGTGGTTTGACATTGCCTTTTCCATTTCACACAATATTTGATAATCTCATCAACAGATTTTCTTACGATATTTTCCTTCTCGAGTTATTTAGTTGCAAAAAGTCAAAAGTCAAAAACACTTTTTTGAAACTTGGCCTTTACAGGAACTTAGTTATAAATCTCAACGTTACAAACTACTAGCATCTGCCTCAAAACTGCGATGTTGTCGGGTTATTCACCAATAGACCACACTTGGCTGGCCATTATATTGACATCACTTTTCTTTCTGTAACTGCAAAGTAGGAAAAGTGGTGGATTGATACTCTCTCTCTCTCTCTCTCTCTCTTTGCCTAGCATTCTCCCGTTTCATTTGAAGGGCTCTCCTCGTCATTCTCCACCAGATGATGTGTTTTGAGTCGATTCATTGATCAATCATTTTCTATTCCTTTTTGATAGCCTTTATTGCACTTTGCTCTGTCTGAATCAACAGATCCAGGATTCTATCTTTGGTCAGGTCAAGAAGGAAAATGATATTTTGTGATAAGAGACAAAAACAAGATTACTAGACGTTATTACTCTCTCTTGTAAAAAAAATACAAATGACATCATATATACTTATTTACAGTGGAAAATTTCAGTTCATCAATTAATCCGTAAATATTTCATAATGTCATATCTAGTAACGAAGTCGATTCGTTGCTAAGTAAATTATTTTTAACTGTTATCTTAGTTTATATGAAATAATTAAAAATATTTACGTATGGTCTGCCATTTCGTCTCGTTAGTGACTTCGTAATTAGTGATATCTATAGTGAACTATGACATATAGTACGTTACATACAAAGTTGCAGCGGTCGAAAGATCAGACAAAAATCTAAGTACCTATTGACATACATAGTATATCGGTTCCCATATAATTTGTAACGTAGTAGTTTTAATTAATAGTAAGTTCTGAAAGTTTATTAATGACACATGCACACCTCTTTTTGAACACCGGCTTTTTTCCGGGATGAAAGGTACCCTGTCCTTCTTAGTACTTCTAACTATGTGTATGCGAAATTTTAGGAAGATTGGTTCAGTCGATAAAGCGTGAAGAGGTTACAAACAAATAAATAAACTAACAAACTCACTTTCGCATTTATAATATTAGTTAGGGTTAGGATAATTAGGATGAGTTAGAAATACATTGAATTTTATATTTATCATGTTTTTTTTTTATTTTCTGGTGTAAAACAAAAAAATACCTATATAATTTTGGTACCCAAAAAATAAATAGAATTTTTCGTTTACTCTCTTTCTGCAAGTACGAGTATAATTTTTATAAAAATTTTAGGATTTTAAGATTTCAAATACTGTCAATCTATCAAATCGTCAATCAAAACTACCAGGCAATCATGAACGACCAACAATTCTTTCCATTCCAGCAATGGCACGCGTGTGTGTAATCGGGGCCGGTGCAGCGGGTCTTTGCGCCGCTCGTCACCTGCTAGTCCAGGAGACAGTCAGCGAAGTGGACGTGTTGGAGCAAGCTGCGCAGCTGGGAGGCACCTGGGTGTACACAGAGAAGGTCGGCTACGATGACTTCGGCCTGCCTATACATACCAGCATGTATAAGAGTTTGAGGTGAGATAGTCTTTAAACTTCTTAAGATGGCTAAAGTTTAGTTACCGACCTTTTAGTGTGGCGTGAAAGGTCTGTAACTAAACTTATACTTCTGGTTTTATATTGTGTCCGGTTGTGAAGACACGTGTATCCATGCTACGGTAAAATACTCAAACAACCAAACTGGCCTGCGCACTTTCCGGCTACCGTAGCCAACACCTATCTACATTCTGCAACACCAGGATTGCAGCGCTGCAAAGAGTGTCTATTTACGAAAATCACTGGATATGGTACTATTCGGAAGTACTGCCAAAGTTTATCAACATTGTTTTGCAATTTCGATGTGTTATGACAACAACTTCGATTCGATACTAGCCAGCTGGGTCGGAGGCTATCGGGGCAGCATCATTTATAAGATAGCTATTAATTTTATGAGTTCTAGAAATGATATTCCTACCTATTACGAAAATTACAACTGCAGAGATGAATATATGATAATTTTGTGAAAAAAGTCTGTTATCATTCCAAATAGGTACTTGCAGGAAATATTTTATTAGAAGATAACTCCGCTTCTGTGTTCTGCTTCTGTAGAATTTCAGCTAAATCAATACCCGCTAGCTAGTAGTTAGTAGCAGTTTGTACTCTCATCATCATGGTCAGCTTTCTGCTACCCACTGCTGGGTACAATCCTCCTTCTGTCTACACCAGGCTTCTGTATTCTGGGCCATCGCAATTCAGTTCTTGCCAGCAATACTCCTTACATCGTCGACCCACCTAGAAGCCGGATGTCCTACGCTTCGCTTTCCGTCTTTCGGATACCACTCGTTAATCTACCTGTATATAAAATTTCATTAAAATCCGTGTTTAAGAAAAAACAGTCACTCATAGATATAAGTAATTAGTTATATTGTATATCATCACAAAATAGAAATATATAAAAGATAACACATTAATATTCTTTTAAGAACAATTGGTGAACCAGAGACCTAGCTTTCACAGAAAACCGTATCAAAATTGTTGAAACCATTTAGGAGATAAATGATAAATTAGAACACACAGGCGATACTACATGTGACTATCACCTAAAGACATTGACCTTCTCCATTCCATCGTTGTGGATAAAAATATAGTTAATAAATCAATCATTATATCATGAACAATAAAAGGGATAAGTAATGTTTTCAAGGCTTCAAGGTAGTTCCTTATGGACCTTTTGTTCCATTATAGACAGACAGATACGAGTAACAACAGATAAAATGAAAATATGATCTCTTTTTATAACCATATTCTTAGCTATGTTTGATGATAATCAGTCAGTTAAGTTATGAGGGTTGAAAGTCAGAGTTTTTAATTTGTCTAGTAAATAATTCTTGTTGGGTTTTTTTTTCTGGCCCTATAGAATCAATGGGTTTTATAAGTAGGTACAGTACTACTTAATAAAAGTTACTTTTTAAAAGATAACAGACTATCAAGGGTCATAGTCATAACAAGTGATTGAAAAGATTCCATGTTTTACAATGTTAATACTAGGGTCATTGCCTTTCATACTTTTACGTAATTGAATGTATGTTCATATCTTTACACTTAATGGATAGTAAAACATCCATCCATACTAATATTATGAATGTGAAAAAAGTGTTTTCTTTGACCTTCTTTCACGTCAAAACGGAGCTATGGATTGACGTGATATTTGTATGGAGATAGAGTGACATAGACTTTTTGTCGTGGGCGGAGCCTTGGGCAACTGCTAGTAGATGAAAAAATATTAGGTATGTGATAAAACCTGGTCTACATCACGATACTTTTCACGAGATTTCTCGAAAAAAAAATGAGCTCATAGTCGTTATATTAACAAAATTATGCGGAAATATTATGAGCAAAATTGACAATTTATTGCATTTTGTCTCCAGGACGAATCTGCCCAAAGAAGTGATGGGCTTCCCAGACTTCCCAGTTCCAGAGAGCGAGAGGTCCTACCTCCCAGCAAAGGAGATGCTGGCTTTCCTACAGCTGTATGCTGACAAGCATGGCGTCACTTCTCATATCAAGGTAAGATGGCTAGACAAGCTTGATAGGTAGTCAGAATTGTAAAAATTATGCTAAGAATGTATTTTGTCACAGTTTGCAATAGAAAGATGTCATCAGTCTTAAAATATCAAAGTCGTAAAATGTCGAAGATACAGCTTTTTCGTAGGCAGGATAAAGTTGAAGATCATGATGATACAATTTTTTTAAGAAGTTTTGTAAATGCCAAAACATATTGTATTCCAATGTCGTTTTTAGTTTTAGTGTAGTCAAATAATGATAAGAAATAAATCAATATTTTGAGAATGCCTGAGAGAGAATAAGTAAATTACACAAGATTTACATAATTTTTGGAACATGTTACATGATAGTAGTGAACAAGCAAAAATTAGGTTGAAAATTACCTATTATTTCTTGTGTGCTAATAAAGTATTGTTGTTGTGGTTATTATTTACTTCTTTACCAGCAAATATTGCTAGTGATCGTTATTGTTTTAATCCCTCTGATTCAACCATTCTATTCGACTATCTGCTCTATTCTTGTCCAATCAAGGTATAATAATTATTATTATGATCCATATTAGGATCAATGTTAATAGATCAGGATTTCTCCTTCCGCTATTTAACCTTGGCAGTTTCCACTTTTACGCATTCATCCACCTGTAATTTTCCATGAATTAAAGTGGTATACCTAAGTATTTATATACTTCTATATCATGTCCCGTTTCATATTTATCTTGTTGTGAATAATGCCAGTCATATAAGAAAATATTGATGTTTGTTAACTATAGATTTCGAATATTTGTCAACTCTATCAAGCGGAAACTACTGAACAGGTTTCAATGAAAAATGAAAACAGTATAGTCCTGATATTATACAGAGTAGGCACTTTAAATATCAAAATTTCCGTACCTCAAAAAACACAAACGGAACTCTTATTAGATCACTTTGTTGTCCGTCTGTCTGTCAAAGTTATTTTTCTCTGGAACGCTTTAAGGTATCAAGATGAAATTTACATCAAATACTCGGATCCACGGTCTCTTTCAGCAGTAAAATAATTGGAAGTCTAAATAATATATTACAAATTAAAAATATATTACAAACTTATATTTGCGCTCGATACCTACATGAAATTAGTTGGTCTTTTAGTTAGAGCAATAATGTGAGAGAGAGAAAGATGCTTTGCGTGTACAGAACCCTCTCGGTGCGCTAGTTTGACTCGCACTTGGCCGGTTTTGTTTTTTAAATGAAAATACTTCTTTCACAATGTTTTCCTCCAATTCAACCGTATTCAACCTTATCATCAGAGCATTACTCCATTGAAAGTCTTCTATTTCCAGTACAACCATCACGTACAACTGATCAAACCCAAGGCTGGTCCAACTGGGGAGCTGTGGGACGTCTCCTTCAAAGATATCAAGACTGGGGTCTCCCAGACTAAGGAGTACGATTTTATATTCGTCTGCAATGGACATTATAATACGCCGTTCATACCAAGTATACCAGGATTAAAGGAATATGAAGGTGAGTTCAACTTGTTGCCGATCAAATTGTATGCATGCTCCAGTATTCCAATCATTTCTAATACCGGCGCATATCTAAACCAATGTTGAGCTAAGGAACGATTTTAATGGATAAACTCAAAAGTTAACTCAACCGTCTGCAGTTGGGCATGTAAGTTGATACAGTAAAGATCTGATTTGAATGATTTATTTCAATCGCATATCTAAACCAATGTTGAGCTAAGGAACGATTTTAATGGATAAACTCAAAAGTTAACTCAACCGTCTGCAGTTGGGCATGTAAGTTGATACAGTAAAGATCTATTATATGTCTTTGCTTAAAATAAGCATGATTCTTGAAAACAATTCTCACGGAATGATAAATTTACATATCTTTATCATTTTATCATCATCAGCCTTCCGCGACCTCCGAGCCTCACTGCAATATAACCCAAAGCTATATCTCCATTCAGGTGACGTGATGCACAGCCACGACTACAGAGTCCCGGAGATCTTCTCCGACAAGCGAGTACTGGTCATCGGAGCCGGGCCCTCCGGCATGGACATCGCTCTGGAGATCACGGCTGTCACCGAGCGGGTGCTCCTCAGCCACCACCTCAAGGAACAGCCCAAGACTGTCTTCCCGGAGAACCTGGTGCAGAAACCTGATGTGGTCAAACTGGAAGGGAAGACGGCGTATTTCCAGGATGGCAGTGTAGAAGATGTGGATGTTGTCTTCTTATGTACTGGTAAGTTATTAGAACGAAATAGTTTTCGTTGTATTTAACCTCAACAGTCTTAAATCACTAACTCTGCGGAGTGTACTATTTGAGCGGAACTAGGTACTTTGCGGAGTTAAAGCAGGCCGTGGCCTGCTTTTGCTACTTAAAAACTAACTTCTTTTGCTAAAATTGCTGTAGCGATAAGGCCGCCAATTGTACATTAGCCGTTAATATATTGTATTCCTGCTTTTAATTGATGGTGCAATAAAGAGTTTACTTACTTCTCCAGGCTACCTGTACAACTTCCCGTTCCTCCACGAGTCGTGCGGTATCGTGGTAGAAGACAACTGCGTGGAGCCGCTGTACAAGCATCTCGTCAACATCCACCACCCCAGCATGTGCTTCATCGGCGTCCCTTACTACGTCTGCGCTTTCTCTATGTTTGACTTACAGGTTAGTATGTAGTATAAGTATACAAGTCTTAACCCGCACCCCAAAAAGGGTCTCGGGGTCCCAACATAACGCCCGCCCGACGCCCGATCTATCTGGTGCTTGTACTGTCCCCAACCAGTACCTACACCTTTGGAGGCCATTAGGACAACTGTGTGGAGCCGCTATATAAGCATCTTGTCAACATCCACATTCCGTCCATGTGCTTCGTCGAAGTCCCTTACTACGTCTGCGCCTTCATGTTTGTCTTACAAGTTAGTAATGCTTTCAGTCACTGGAAGATTTGTTGGATCGCCACCAATATAACAAATCTCAACCTGGGTTAAAATTTGTTATATTGGAAATTAGGGTCTTGGGGAAGTGGGTGAAATGGTCACAAAATGAGACGACCGGTCATCTATCTGATGCTTGCATTATTGACATCTATGTAGGACAATAGTAAAAGAAAAGTCAAATCTTTTACAATATGATTAGTATTAATTTGAAGAACCAACAATGGGTAAAGGTAAATGAGAAGAGTAAGATGGCTTTGACCGCCAGGCGATGAAAGATGCCAGGAAATATTTCAATCCCAAAAATCAGCTTTAATGAACTATTTTATCATCAGGTCCGCTACTATGTGCGTTCAATGAATGGCTCCTTCAAGCTGCCCACATCGGAGCAGATGGCCGAGCACTGGGAAGAAGAGAAGAAGGAGCGAGCGTCCCGAGGGTACACGAAACGACAGGCGCATATGATGGGGCCTGACCAGGTAATTATTGTCTTCTATTCTATTGCGCGAGATGCAAGATCAATAGACCCGTAGACCCAAACTCAAGCTCCTAATTCTACTTGAACTGCCACATCCGAGGAGATGGCTGATCACTAGGAGAAGGAGCGAGTGCCCAAGGGGTACCTACACGAAACGACAGGCGCATGCCTAAAGGTATTGTTTGTTATGCCTTCAAAAACCATTAATTTGTTGACTCAGTTGTCAGTTCTAAACTGCCTAATACGACGTGTTTTTTACGACGACCGCCAGATTCTACCTCACAGACTTTTCTATGGAACAAAACTGTTGGATTTGGAAATAAGGTAGCGTGGTTTCTTAAGCTGATCTTATTCACATAAGGAAAACGTTGCAGTACTAGCTTTGAAATCTTTACATTGAAGTAAATCAAATTATCTCAGTTGCGTAGGTAAAAAAAAAAGATCTTAGGGCAGTAGACTGTAACAAATAAGTAAATAATAATGGGACCGCAGATAAGTGATTAAATTAGAGCCAGATGTATTGAACCGTATCACTAGATCACTGATATTCAGTTTCGCATCGAGACAAAATGGTAATCAAATATTAGAAGGCGGAAAACATCATGCTATTTAAAATGGCTACCGACACAAATATTTATTTCAAAATAAATTCTGCTGAACATTCAACTGACGTCATTCTGGGGTGAATTGCGGTCAGGGATTGTAAAAATAGGGATCATAACAACAATAATCTTTGGCATACTTTGAATAACATGACATAACTCCAGTAGCAAAACATCCTAATGATAAAATCTGATATGTTTATTGCGTTAATTATCAATATACACATTAATCAAGTTACTAATGTCATGCACTTAGAATTAGATATTTACGCTTAGCAACAGAGTTTGAAAAAATCATATTCAGGTTATTTAACTTTGCAATTTTGTTTTAAATGTGTGCACTTTTCGAACAATTTTCTTAATTGGGTTTATTAGGTATGGCAAATTCTTCCGATGCCAGTAATTAATATTGTTATACTACATATGTTTAATACCTACTTACTAAAAATTAATCACTGCGTTTCCAACATCAAAATTTGCGTCTGAATTTTGGTGCATTTTTGTATGATTTACGTGAAAATAGTTCACGAATGTTTTCACGATTTTCCGTCACATCATCCACCACTTTCTGAGCTCCCAATACTTAGCTAATGGCTGTACCACTATTTGTATTAATTAACCAACCGACAACCAGGCGGATTACTACGTGTCCCTATCTTCGGAATCCGGTACCGAGCCTCTTCCTCCAGTTTTCACCAAGATCCATAACCACAGCAGCGGAAGGTTCCTTGACTATCTCACTGAATACAGAAATGATGTCTATCAACTCATCGATGAAGAAAACTACGTCTGTTTTAGAGGAAAGGGGTGCCTCAAGGGAGCGCTTTAGAACCATCGCTTTTCATTTTATTTATTTTCTATTATTATAATGGGACATGACATCAACTTAAATAGTAAAAATACTAGGCTTGTGTAATAAAAAGTATAAAAAGTGAACTAAGTTATTTATTTATATTTTAGTTGTTGACAATAAGGAATTAATCATGGCTTGATAGAACGCTTAAGAATATTTATTAACTTGTAATCAGCTTATATCTCTTATTTATATGACTTTAATATGTTATTCTTATGATCAATCAAATATTAATTTAATAATTTTATACACAATCAGTACTTTATAAGAAATAAGTAGACCTTTTAAAGTAATGTCATTATGATCATATTTGTTTGTCGTAATTTAATATCTACTTATCTTTTAATAAACATCTTGTGTTGTCCAGACTTTGAATACCTATTATCTTCTACAAAGGTACCTGCTTCTTAAAAATACCTATCTATTTATTACATTTCCATTAATATACCTTCTAATAAAAACTGCCTACATATTGTCAAACTTTATTAGGTTATACTACATCTAAAAATTATCTTTAAAAAATTGTTACTTAAGATACTATTTCATACATATGCTACTACTGTTATCTGTCATGATCCAAACTTTATAATCGACGATTTCTTCGTATAAGGTCAGGCCATTTGGGTACCTCACATCACGACCGGCCTCCATATTCTCCACCAAAGCTGTGCGGAGATGTATTTAGAATTACGTTATTCAATTTAGAATCACTAACGAAATTCAAGAGAAGCCTATCATTTTCTCAAATAGTCGGCAACGCATCAGTGACCTTTTTAGAGTGTTGGTGTCCATGGACTGCGATGATTGCTTACCATCAGGCAATCCGCATGCTTATTTGCTTACTATCCTAGAAAAAAAAATTGGAAACCTTTTAACTACTTTGTGCACTAACGCTGTGGAGTACGGAGATGCGTTTCAATCCCTGCACAAATGCACATCTTAGCATCGCACAGCTTTGGTGGAGACCGGCCCCTACGCTCTTACATCTATCCGGGATTTTTTTATGAAAAGTAGGATATCATTGTGCAGTAATGTGCAGATTGTGCAGTAGTAGGACTATACTTATATATGTTAAACCAAGGGTTAGATAAATAAAACTACAATAACATAACAATTTATTCAAAGTAATTAATATAATGTAATTAAATTATATTAACTAATTAATCAAATTACCAGGCGTCCATAAGATTCGAGGAGTCGTATACATCGCGCGCACCGTCTTGATAATATGGCGACAAGTGTTATACTAAAGTAACCTAGAATTTGAACGATTCCGTCGAGCGGTTGAGTGTCGGGTTATCGCGTCGTTTGCCTTGAAGTACATACTTGATTACTATTACTGTCAATATCCTCTATTTACAATTATTGCAATAATATTGACAGACCCAGTGATGTTTTTAAATTGCAATTGCAGTTCCTTCCTCTCGTACGGTGTCATCCGATTCGGATTTGTTTCAGTCTAAATTCCTGTATGCATTCGATTTTATAGACTTCATCAATTTTGATGGATCATTTCATGATGATCGCTTGGTTTTTTGGCCTTCTTCTGCAAGACTTATTTATCCCATTAAACTACCACTAAATTCAGTCAGTCAAGCAAGTCAACGTTGTTAATTAACATTATTTCTATCTCTTTCCAGGAACGATACTACGCCTCCCTGGCCACGGAAGCCGGTACCAAATGCCTTCCTTCAGTGCTCACGAAAATCCGAGAGGAGAGTTCAAATCGTTTCCTCCATAACCTCAAAAACTACAGGCAGGACATCTACAAAATCATTGATGACAACACCTACGAGGTTATAAGTAATGGAAAACGGGAAGTTCTTTGTTGACCCTACAAGGAAAAACAAGTACTTAGTTAAGGTTAAATTAAGTTAACTCTAGAATTGATCCTGTTTTAATACTTTAAGTCATTCATGTTTTATTAATAAGTTTATTTTTAGAAGACGAACAGTTGTCGTAAGAAAAAGAAATAAGTACTATTGAAGACGATTAAGAAATTAATGTTAATTTGTATTTTATGGATGTCGTAATACTTTTGATGGTAGGTACAAGAAAAGTCATATTGTACTTATTTTTATTTCATTCAAAGTTCGATGTGAATTAGGAGAAAACTTTTTACATAAACCAAGCATAATAAAAGATGTCATAGTATAACGGTACCTGTAATGCCTGTATTATGTATTGTAATAATTTTAAATAATTTATTTCATGATTCGTATCCATCAAATAAAGAATGGTAAAAACTTCATGTGTTTTAAATCACTGCTTGAGCGAAAATATTACTTTAACATTATATATTTATGGTATAGGGATAAAATGCTATTCGGCAGGTTATTATAAACCAATGAAATGAAACACCAAATTCAGCCAAAAATATTTTATTTAAGCGTATTTATAATCTTTATATTATCAATGCTGATATATTATTAATCTTTAAATCTAATATTTTTATGGCTTTCCCATTACACGCTATGATTATTGGGGATAATTCATAAAATTTACAACAGTCTTGGATGGAGTAAAGCACTAACTCAGCGTGCCTAAGGCTGTTTTAAAGTTTACGGAATTAAGCCTATGTTAGTATACATCAACTGGGCCGAGCCAACGTCCTTCAACATCAAGTTTGTACTTATTTATAATAACTTTCTCAGATACCTTTACTTTTAAAATAAAACGCTACTTTATGATAATATAAAAATACCATATTTTTTCAATATTGTTTCCAAATTCGCACTTTAGTGTTATTTTTTCTTTATATATAATTGTCTTTCATTCAGTGATTTGATATAAGTATTTCGTATATATGTATGCTTATTTAAAAAAAAGAAAATACAGTAGGTATCCTAAAATTACAACTTATAAAAAACTTAGGAATCTAAATCGTATTCAAAAACGAAAAAGTACGACGCACGCAAAAAATATGTGAAGTACTTTATGTACTTCGGAAGTTTTCGAAAAAGTTATTTAGCCACTTAAAAAGACCGAACTTGACGAGCTTAAAAATACAACGTTAAGTGATCTAACTTATAATAACGAGATAAAGGCTGAATAATTTCCAACATTTTCTTACAAACTCATTGGCCACTTCGTACAAAACCTACCTACAGTCCTATCTTGGTCGACCTACCTACATCCCTGTCTTTTCAGTCCCTTTATAGATATGAATGAAAAGGATAAAAAGCAGGGCTTCGATCATACCCTGTAGAAATAATACGTATAAAATATAAAGATTAATAGTTATAATGGTAAATGGCAACGTTTAGATCAAGCAATTTAGACGAAACTTATTGCGAATACAATATAATACGAGCATAAACTTACATACTGACTACTTTCGGAAATTATCTATATACAGTTATAACTACGCCGAAAATAAACGATAGTACAAAGCATCTAGCACCATTTCGATAATATAAAGAATATTTTAATTAACATAAAATTATCAACCAAAAATATAAAAATCAGCGAAAAACAATATAATATAACAAACAGTTCATAGAACACATCGGACAATATTTAGTATGCCATAATTTCTCCAAAATTATCAAAAACTCGACTAAGAAAATTCACTGGTTAATTTTGAATAAAACAAGGGACTAGCTGATACAGTATTGCATTTCAATGATAATAGACATTTATATGATGAAAAACTACGTATACATAAAAATCTAAGAAGTACAATAATAAAATATACATAGAAAATACAACTACCTGTACACTGAGATTACAGCGTTACACGTATAAAAAATAAATCACACGTCATCACCAATTCGGTCGCTCGATTTTTAACCTTATTCTCTTCTCATAAAGTCTATTGTCATAACCACCATCGCCCACAAACTCGGCCCATGCAAACAGCAAGAAACATCAACATTCCAAAATGGATACCGCTATAATAACGTAACAAGGGTAACTTTTAACATGTTGATCTGTCGATATAAATCGTCTCTAGGACGGGTAAGGTGAAAAATTGTCACAAATTGAGCCTCAAAAATCTACATTGTACTTTAAGACCTTGTAATAAGTGATCCAAGCTATGTGGAACATTCCATGTTACACGAATTGCAAAAGAATCTACTCAAACACACTCTAAACATCGAGATAGGTAAAAATCTGTACTTTCAATTAAACCTATTGACGAATCTATTACAACGATCAAAACTGTTTGATTGCACTGTTAAAATGTAAAGGTTGGTCAGAAAACTGAGGTCGAAGGTGCACAGCACCTTTTTATGATCAAAACTAAACTAATTACAACCTCACATGATTCCTCAACCATAAAAAAATTTACTGCCTGGCGAAAAATACCAGGCAATTAGAACTGCTTAGGAGGTTGTTGCGAAAGGAATGTCAGGTTCCATTCGCAGACTCTGCTGTGTGGGGTCGTAATGTCCTGCCAGATAGTAAACATCGTTGTTGTCGTACACCGTGCTGTATTTGACCGGGTCATCGCCCATGCGCTCCTTGTAATGCGCCAGCGGCAAAACTTCACATTTGTGCGATATCGTTTGGACGTCATTTTCATCCATGTGGGGAGATTCGAACAGGCCTCCCTGTAACAGAAATAATAAGTAAAGTCTAAAAACAAATGCTTAGCCATGTACATAGGATGGAAGGGAAGGAAGTCATTGAAACGAAATAATGAAAATAGGAGACCATGTCCTAGAATCCTAGATTCGTTATAGATGAATTAATCAAAGGCGACTATTTTACTATGGCAAATAAACATTCTGATTTCTTACATCACCACCTACATCTACTAATAGTGAAGTAAAAAAGACAGTAGTTTCATCAGGACGATAGAACCAGTTAACCCTCACTGCCTTTTAATTCACGAGCCTGTAAGACGACACCGTATAACCGATATACGGTATTATTAAGAAAACCCCAAATGTTTATTCTAGAATCGAAATAAACTAAACTGGCCAAATACTAACATTCGACATCTGGATCACAGATTACTTAAAACTATATTTAACTACTTTGCGTCTGGATTCTAGATGGGATTGGCTTAAAAACTCTAAAATTACTTGGAATGGAAGAGAACTTATGTGGCGCAGTGAAGCGATAGTGTCCCTGGATACGGAATATTACAGAAAAATATTCTGAAACGACTAAGAGTACAGAAATCACCGGGTAGTTGAGTGGCACAGTCAAGCCCGTGGTCTCCTTAGGATGAGATACCACATCAGCAACAGAGTCGGCAACGGCAGAAGCATCCCGAAGCGAGAAGCAAACCTCGCCCCAGGGGTAGGATGAAAAGAAGGTCCGCATCCCATCCCAATCTGCTGACTTGATCTGCCAGACACGGCGACAGCCGGTAGAACGAGGCCGTAATTTGCACGTGGATGGCACCATGCTCCGGATTAGGCAATGGTCTGATGAGCCAATAGGGGCCACCAACAGATTACATAGCCATCCGGATGGGAAGTCAGCAGGAGATCAAGCTGACTAGGAGTACAGAACTCACCGGGTAGTTGAGCGGCGCAGCCAAGCCCGTGGTCTCCTCGGGATGGTAGAACCACTTGTCCCTAACAGTCATAGCACATGCCATATGGAGTAAAATCCACCATTTGTACATCACTTTTAAAATGTGCAATAAAATTTTTAATAAATAAGATCACAATATACAGGACATATGACTAGGAGCACAGAACTCACCGGGTAGTTGAGCGGCGCAGCCAAGCCCGTGGTCTCCTCGGGATGGTAGTACCAGTTGACGCGCACGGCCATGGCGCCGCGCGCCTCCCACAGCGACGCGATGCGGCCGATGTAGGGGCGGTCGGCGCGCCCCGTCGACAGGAACACCGCCGCGTCCCCTACCTGCAATAAACAATACTTGTTGCTCAAAAATTGTAGTGGCTCTGTGAGCTGTGGACCTCGCGAGTTTATAGAAATAAAGATAAAAAGAGCTATAAAATCCAAAGGCACTTAAGCGTCCTTGTGCCAACTTCGCCATTTTCAAAAATATCCGAAAAATGCCACGACTAGCGATTTTCATGTTTATTGAACTGATCCCAAAATTTCTCGGGTATCGGTTGTGAAATGCGAGAGGAGAATACACAGACATACCAAAGCATT
Organism: Ephestia elutella; assembly: GCA_018467065.1. Taxonomy (NCBI): domain Eukaryota; kingdom Metazoa; phylum Arthropoda; class Insecta; order Lepidoptera; family Pyralidae; genus Ephestia; species Ephestia elutella. Next base: position 16,016 of record JAEMBS010000359.1, read on the forward strand.
TTTGGCCAAGTTGAAACGGAGACCTCGCTCGCTTCTATCGCTCGGTCAATGAAACGGAGACCTCGCTCGCTTCGCTCGGTCAATCAATAACTTTACCGCAGAAGGTTTTTTATTGAAAACGTTTATTAACGTGGCTTGGCAGTAAAATCAACTCGAATGCCTTGACGGAAAATGGCCAGGTTGTGCCACGATGCTTATATGTTTTACAACGGCCGGGCGTCCCTTGACTTTTTTTAAATACACACACACAGAATCACGTCTTTATCAGAGACAGTAGACTTTACAGTAGACAGAGCCTTGGCTCTGACAAGACGACTCTTGAGTCGTGAGACTCGAAGGCCACGCTTAGCTGAATAGTTTTTTTTAAATACTCACGTTCAAAACCTCTTCCCCGCGCTGTATGGCCCTGTAGAACAGCTTGCGATGCCGCGGCCGCGCCGTGCGGCGGTAGGCGGCCCCGCGCCAGCGCCACAGCGCGCCGCCGGGCAGGAACGCCGCCATCTTGCTCACGCCGCCGCTTGGGCCGTCGGAGGACGTCGACGACACCGTCCGCTTCTTTGCCTTCTGGGGAAGATACCGCATTTACAGTCAGATTTAGAGAAACCCGACCCCTAGAGAGACAACAACAGGGCAACGGCGGATCCAGGATTTTTTTTTGGGGCACAAGGACCATGGCGGACTATGCATGTTGGGGAGGGGGTTGGTGCAACAAATCGAAATCTTCTATCTATCTTCTAATAATCTATCCTTAAATCTTGCTTGCAAAAAACAAGAAATAAACCAGATGGGCAGAACTTGATATGCACTATCATGGAATCTCCCTCCACAGGGGGGAGCAGGTTTCTCTGCAACTGACTGTAATTATTTAATATGGATAATTTAATCAATCCAACCATGTCATTGTCAATATCAAATGCTAGTACAATGAGGATCGTTTTGTGGAATGCTCTTTTCCGATATTGTGTGGCTATCGCTGCATAAAATCATTCTTACATACACAATAGCTGCAGAATCCGAAAACACAAAAATCTTTGAAGCAAATGAGAGCACAGTTTCTAAGTTCTTTTTAGATGTTTCAATGAAAATTTGGTAAGAGAATAGGTGTATTCTTTATAAACAACAAATAGCTTTACCTTCTTAACACCCTCGCTAGTCGAAGCCAGAGGCTCTTCGTCTAACCCTATGCCACTGTCCTTCAAATTGTCTTTAGGCTCTTCGTCTTTCTTCAGCGTTATCTTGCCTAGATTACTAAAGTCCAAGATGGCAGTTTTGACCAAAGCCTTCTTTGATAAAACAGCCTTTTTGATCACAGTCTTCATTTTCTCTTCAGGAGATTTCTCAACAGCTATCAAAGTGGAAAGTCTATCATTAGAATCTACTGAATCTTCATTGGATTTATTAGAATCAATGTAATCTGATGATGACTTGTGTCTTTGATTATCATCGCCTGAAGAGCTGGATTGCTCTTTGCAACTAGAATGATGTCTTTTTCTGTGTTTTCTGTGATGTTTCTTGTGATGTTTCCTATGCTTGCAATGTTCTTCGCAGCATTTATGTTTCTTCTTCTTCTTTTTAACATAATCGATGGCCGTGGGATCGTCTTCACTGGACTGACGTTTCATCTTTTCTTTTCTGTGCTTCTTTAATTTCTTCCGATCTCTATGTCTGTCTTCTTCGTCTTGCTCTTTCTGTGTAGTTTCTGGGTTTGGCTTTACTTCAGCACTGGTAGAAGCTATGACTTTCTTTTCTTCTGTTACACTGGTATTTCTTCTTCGCTTTCCTAACGTGAATAGTGGATTTTCATATTCTGAAAAGGATAAAAAATGTTACATTAGTGTATCGCAATAGCAAAACTCAATCATCAAGCATTAGTTAGACACAATTCTGTACTAGTTTCGAAAAGATACAACAGTTTTATTTTGTCACTGCATAAGTTGTTCTTCTGTACATATGGATTTTTTTTGTTATTTTCCACCACATTATTTGATCGAAGTAGTAAGTAAATATTCTTACCAACAACTGGGTAGTTGGGTTCCAAGAATCTGATATCTTCAATGGCTATCCTGCCGGAGTCGCCATCGTCAAATTCCACCGCCACGAACTTATCGTCGTGAGGGTCCGGGGACGACACTGCCACCGTGCCCGGGTACAGGCAGCGGTACTGCTGCGACCAGTACGCACAGATACGCGACCCCGATGGCAGCTCCGATACTGATATGGGGCTCACTTCTAATATCTGAGAAAGAAAATTACACAGTGATATAGGTAGGAAATACTATAAGAGTTCCTATTTACTTCAATGCATAGCAAAGTATAACTATAACATCAATATAAATATACTTACAGCATCTCTCAATGTTTCTTCTCTTGAAAGTATGTGAGGTTTATTCCCTCGCTCTCCATCTAACGTGATTGCATATACATCAGGTGCCTGGACTGCGCTGAGTTTTCCGGCGTAGAATAAACCACCCATGGCAGTAAGGACTCTAGGAGAAGAGTCCAATTTATCTTCTATTAGTGTACATCTAGAAACTGATTGAACCACCGGTTCAGAGGACCCCGCCTCTCCTACTGTGGTCTCATCACTTCTATCTTTAGACTTGACACTCTTTCGTCTCTTTTTAGCACGACGTCGCTCCTTATCTCCATCACTTGGACCACTTCCTCGTCTCATAGCAAACTCTAATTCAGGCAGATCATCTCTCGAATGTTTCCGAACTAAACGATCTACTTTCTCCCTATTCTTTTGTCTTACTTCATTTAAACTTTCCATGGATGAACTCGCGGATCTATTAAGGCTCCATTCATTTTCCTCTTCCTCGGAATGTATTTTTAAAATTGGTTCCGCTTTTAATTTTGGACGAACTTTACTCGTCCTATTACCATCTTCTCTTGAAGGTTCACCTCTTGTACACAATATGCCGCCTTTCAGTTTACCTTTTGCTAAAAGATAGCCCACTATACTGCTCTTAGATTTAGGCTTTTTTGCTACGATCGTTTCTGTTGAATCAGGACTGGAAACCTTTCGGGGTCTTCCAACTTTCCGTTTCTTAGATGACCCTCTATCGGAATCCGGCGATAAGGCTGGTGTAGAAGAAGCAGGTGAAGGTGTAGATAAGGCAGGTAAGGGTGGTGTCAAGGCATTTAATTGTGCTCGTTTTTCATCACATTGTCTTTGCAAATCTTGTAATCTTTCTCGCATGTCTTTTTCCATCGCATTTACAAGATCATGTGCAGAAGGTACGGCCGGAGAATGTGAGCAAGAAGTTAACCCACATGAGCATGCAGTAATGCGACGCAAACTTGCTTCCAGTTCTCCTCCCCTGCCTCTACCTTCATCTTGTTCTCTCTCACGTTTGTGGCGACGCATTTTTTCAAGCTTATGCCTAAGTCTCTCTTCTCTATCGCTGCTCCTTTTTCTTTTTCTTTCACTTGAAGAGTCGCCATCTCTGTGCCTATGTTTATCTTTTTTTTCAGACGATCTGTCCCTATCAGTAGGACTCATTAAAGGCTCACTTTTAATAAATGGACGGGAAGACATGGATGGCGGACTTTCAACTACTTCCTCCATAAACCTTTGCTCCGCTAACGCACACAACAAACCAAGTCCATCGAGAGAAGGTTTTGCCCGTTCGCTCGTACTTGGTTCTGCTGTGGAAAATTCAAATCTTCTTGTAGGTTCTGGTTCGGCAGTACGTGGTGGAGATTTCGGCGATGTTTTAATTAGGATATTCAATTTTGATGAAGTTCTTGTATCAATTGTTAGTGGGACAGGCTCTAATGTAGGCATACTAGTTCCTGGAGTAGTCCGCTCAAACTGTTCAATACTATTAGACAATAATTCTAATCCACTTACATCTACTATTGATCTGGAAGTGGATGGTGCTGACAAAGATTGTGAAACTGGTGAAGTACTACCAGTATCAATCACTAAATCATTAGAACCACCACTGCTTGAATTATCCAATGATTCGTCTCTTTCCATTGCATCTATTGCTTTTTCGACAGCTCCAACGACAGCTGAACTTGTCAGGCATTCTGACGATGATTCTTCCGCGCTATCTATAGGCGCAACTGAGCTTAAGCTAGAATGTAAAATTGACGTTTGTGCTTGTATCATCGTCGAAGACTCCTCAGGAAAATGAGCAACACCGATACAAGCTACATCTCTTTCATCTTCATCAGCGTGATTTGGGGAATCGTCATCATCTTCAATATGATCTGTCTGGTTCGAAGCATCTCTATGTGCAGGGACTTCAGGAGCTTCAGGAGGCGGCGTCGGCGGTGCAGCCGGAGAGGTTGCTTGACTCCTACATGCTTGTTCTGCAAATTCTGGCTGGTAATACAAATGCGTAGTCATAACTGGTTGTTGCATAGGTTCTGGTACAAATTGTGGGGGTGGTTTCTCTTGTGGTGGTTCTGGTTCTATTTTTATTAAGGCATGAGGGGTTAGAAGAGGTTGCATGATGGGTTTTCGCTTGTCTGTGTGGGATGGATGTGGTTGTGGAGGTGGGGCTGGGGCTAACGTAACTAATCTTGTCGAATGGGTGTGCGTGTGTTGTAGGGTAGCAGTAGAGGCGAGGAGGTCGCCTGGTAGTAGTTGTAGATGGGAGGGGTGCGGAGCAGGGGGGAGAAGGAGGGGAGCGGAGGGGTACGGGACGCCGCCCCAGACGACGGTGTGGGGGAGGTCTGGCGGCGCGGGCAACAGAAGCAGCGCGCCAGTTGTGGGCTCCCGGACCAGTTGGTAGCCCCCCATGGATGAGACGCCGCCGCCGACGGAACCGACGCCGCCGACGCCGACACCCCCCACCATCATGCTCTCCATCGAAACTTGAGCTGTAAAGAGAAATTTTAAATTAATTATCTACACATGTTTTATTTTACAGGTATACATTATGGATGAATCAGACCATTCCCAAGAATAATTACATTATTAGTAGGTAAAACTACTTCTCAAAACTTTAAAAAAAAAATGAACCGACTTCCATCATAAAACTTAAAATCATGAAATAAAATACAGGCAGATTAATCAAAAAGAAAAATGTATTGGCATGCTACCTACTGTTTGAGGTGAAGTCGGTGCCAAGTGCAGGAGTAAGGATATTGTGTATCTAATTGTTCAGTTAGGCATTTTATTTTACTAGATTCTAGTGTTAATTTAGATTATTTAATTTTTCACCGACTTCACCTCGTTCAGTAGGTAGCATGCAAATACATTTTTCTTTTTGATCAATCTGCCTGTATGTTATTTCATGATTTTAAGTTTTATGATGGAAGTCGGTTCATTTTTTTTTTTTTTTTTAAGTTTTATTTTATCATTTTTAGTGCATCTATAATATAACTATTTTCATTGATTTTGTTGTCATGAAAACTTAAACTTATTTTATCACTTGCCGAAAATTAAGAAATCAAAACTTTTTATGTCAGTTTGATTTGAAATGTCAAAACATGTCAGATTTCCACTATTTTTGGCACATAACCAAGAGCCCGCGACGACCAAACCATGCACCAATTGCTTGACAATAGATGTCATGATTTTTGATATTATTCGGAATAAAATATTTAAAAAAACTTTTACTTTGAGTAAATTGAGCTACCACTTTAAATACGATTGCTACAAATTATCTGCCTAAGTAATCATGATGCAACTATTATAGTCGAAATCGCTATTTCTGTGTTCGACATGCAAAGAGAGTCTTGAGTTTTCACAAAATAACGAAGGGCATGTTGACGCGAGCTTTTGCTCTATAATCCAATGTTTGTATTTTAATATTTTGTTAGGTATCTTTAAAATTACAAATTACCGAACAGATTCGTACGTGGTTAAAATGGGACCAACTTGGGAATAGACTCTTTCGAATAAAAAAATAATTTCGGAAATCAGTCCACCATAGGCGGAGAAATCGGCGAAAATACATAAAAAAAAAATACATACATCGAAACATATAACCTCCTCCTTTTTTGGGAAGTCGGTTAAAAATGGAGAACAATGTATTCAGGGTTCTGTCTTATTCTAAAACTATCATCAATCAATACATGTAATAAAACTGTAACTGGCCTTTGTCTGTACATATAGAAGATATTTAAGAAAAAAAAAACTATGTAGGGCTTCATAGGGCAATAGAAACCAAAACCTTTTTTTGTAGAATTTTTGTCATTTACGCGCGGACGAAGTCGAGGCTAGTATTAATTAAAAAAACGTATTATTTGTGGTTAACCTATAAAATCCATACTAATATTACTAGTGGTTCGCCGCTAACTTAGACCTCGCGATTATTATTTTAAAATATCTCAAAAACGGCTGAACCGATTTTGTTGCGCAACGAACTTATAAATTCTATGGATAGTTGCTACACGTATTCTTAATATCATCGAAATTAATTCAACGGTTCGAGAGTTATCGCGGAACAAACATACATACATACCTACATACAAACAATGTTGTTTTCGCCCCAACTTGAATTATAGCCCTCGCTCGCTTCGCTCGCTCGGTCAATAAATGCGAAAGTTTGGATGTGAGTTTGTGAATTTGTGACTTTGTGAGGATATTTGTTACTCAATCACGCAAAATCTACTGGACGAGTTTCGATGAAATTTGGTACAGAGGTAGATGATACCCTAGGCCACATAGGCTACTTTTTATCCCGGAAAATATGGTTCCCGTGAGCATGGGATACTAATTATAGTGACGCCATCTATCATTTAACAAAATAGATGGCGCCACAGGTAACAAATAAACTTTCGTATTTTCCATACACATCAGTTGGAAGCATTTGTCAATAGATGGCGCTGTACGATTTTAAATCTCGCTATGGTTTGTTTCCCGTACCACCATTTATACTCAAATTGAAACTATCTTACTCTGAGACACAATTGGGCATTGTCCAGAATATCGTAATTTTCGGATATTTTTGACGTCTTAGCAGTTTTTTAAATGTTGCTGCTGAGATGAAATCATTACTTAATAATAACTTTACTTCCATGGATGGAAATACAGACAAGATAGATACCGTCATATCGCCGCCGCGCCGAATATCAATATCATCAATTAATACCTACATATAATAAAACTGTAACTGGCCTGTGTCTGTACGTATAACAGATATCCAAGAAAAAACATTATGAAGGGAGGAGGGGTCTTTATAAGCCAGAACATATTTCTTAAGAAATTTTGTCTGTCTGTCTTTCTGTCTGTATGTTTTGCAGTGAAACTTGCGTTGAAAATAAGAATAAAGAAACACAATTACAACACGCGTATAATTTTGAAAATTTAAAAAAAAATAACAATGTCCTTTTATAAAAGTTAGACACGAAAAATAAAAAGGAAATTAAATATTATAAGGAAAAATCAAATAAATATCTGTTTCCGCTAGTTTGCTGAAATGTTGTAAAAAAAAATGTAATGGATATGATTTATAAAATACCAAATAAAAACCGAAAACAAGATAATCCCGACTAAAGGGGCTTTTGGAATTTAGAGGGTTTAAATACGGAGTGCAGATATTTTACACACACAAAGGCTACCCAGAAAGTATAAAATACAAGAAAATTAGAAAACTATTTTTTAAAGGAAACGTCGGTAGGCTCGCTGTCTGTCCAGTGGGATATAAATTAAAAACAGGATATAAATAATTTTCTCGTATGACAACTTATCGGGCTATGTTAATTTCCACCAGAGTCCATAGGTCAAAACTCACCGGAATCCCTGGATAGCGAGTGCTCTTGGAATTCTCTCAAAAAAAAGACAGAGTGCAGTTTTCGTGTTATCAAAATATTGTGTTTCGTTCCGTTTCGTTTTAAATTCTTGGAAAACCTCTCAGCAGTTTCCAACTCAATGGTGGGAATCAATCATTTTAAATCCTCCGGCCCATCCTGGGTAAAATTTCTCCGGGGAAAACTATGCCACGTCACAACTATGCTACTATAACCACTGTTTAAAGGCAAACAATAAAATAGATAAATAAGATTTCCGCACCAATATAACGTCTCACTCACGAGCTCTTCACATGGAAGTAATAAGTACCTTTGTACAAAGTACTTATTACTTCCATGGCTCTTCATTTCTTCACCTTATTTTTTTTGACAGTTCAAAAAAATTCGAACCACACCATTTAAATTTCAAATAATCTTCATAAAGAAAACATCGCAATGAGTTTACGTAGAAATAGAATCACAAACAAAAATAGATTTGACTTGCAATAACCGACTAGGTATATTTGTAGCGGCGGTGTAACGCTACAGTTTGTACGCGCATCACCTAAACTACTGGGCCGAATTTGATGCGGTTTTCACTGTTGTATTGTTGAAGGTCTAACTTAAAATATGGCGTAGGTTTCATCTTGATCCGTCACTAAGAACCTGAGATATTTTAACAATAGTAAATTACGCGCGGACGAAGTCGTGGGCGCAGGCTAGGTTGGCTAAATATTAACCTAAGTACCTCTACCATGCTTCTTCTTTTCAATGGGACCCATACATACCTACCTACGAGATGACTGTTCACACGAAATACAACGGAACGCCCGCGCCACGAAAATTACCAGTGCGTAAACAAAACGAAAACTCGATAATTGAAGCCAAAACGATTTTAAAAAAATCGGTCACGATCTTATTCCATTTAGGTACGTCTCTATTGTTATTGTTAAAAATGCGTCAAAATTTTAATTAACGTATTTTTCGAGCCTGGCCCAGAAGAAACCAATCATGGCGTCTGATTAAAATTGACTGGCGTTAGTAGAACCGACCGGTTTCTATGGTGACTATGGTATTCTTTTTGCTTCGCCCATGGAAGTAATAAGTACCTTTGTTGTACAAAGTACTTATTACTTCCATGGCTTCGCCTTAGAAGGGACTTTCTCGCTTATTGTTTTCTTAAGTATCTTTACATCTTAGTAAAAGGTTAAACTATAAGCATGCCCTCCGGACCACCCGTATCATTCAGCAATACACTTACTTACAACAATATTTTCAGGCCTTAACGAAAACTTCCTAATCATTCCTCAAAATTAACAGTAAATACTAATTCCAAAGAATGCAGAAAGTAACGGCTTTGCATCCAAATCGCCATTAACGGAACGCCACAAACAAGAAAAACATAAACGTTAAAAGCGCTAATGCCCAACACTAAAACACTCAAGGCGGCGAATGACAAAGCCCGCCTTTGAACACGCTCCTTTCTCTGATTGGTCGAGACGGCAAAGTGGGCGGAGCTTAGCGGGCGTGCCGTCAGTTGTTAGGGCTGGGCGCGTGTCGATATTTTTTACGATAACGTTTTTTTAATGACAGCTAACTTTCGGTGAGTTATTTTTTGTCGGCAATGTGTGTTCGTTTGTCGGTTGAAGGCCTCGTGTGGTGTTTTTGAAACTGAATTATTAGTGATTTTGAAAGGAAGACCTACCTACATTGAATTATGTTCTTATTTTTCAATAACAAAATAAGAAATACATTATACTACTTCACTTTATTTGTCAAAACAAATTTCTGATATACTTAGTCGATTTTATCCTCACAGGATATTAAAAACCAATCATGTAAACTAAAAAAAACGTTTTTTTTTTTAAGTCTGGCTTGTAAGAATTTTTTGTGACAGCAGCGGCAGCACGTGCCTAAATTCAAGCAGCAATTGCCTGGATCCGACTGTGTGATCATTTGGTCTTTAATTGCTTGAAGGATTGCTTCGAATATTTAGCTCGAAAAATATGAACCGATTATTTTTTCATGAAATTACTATTAATTCATCAACTAAAGCTAGTTAAAAAAAGTGCTTAATTCCACGTTAATGATAAAGAACTTATTATACGAGGAGCAAGACGAGGGTCCACAATAAACGGGATCTAGTTTCAACCGGAATCAGGCGCATTGAAAGAAATCAGAGTGCCTATGTAGGCACTCTGCTTTGTCTGCAATATTTTTTCGTTGTTCCTACTTTAAAGGTCAAATCAAATCAAAAAAAATATTATAATTGAACTATGCTATGCCTCTTTTTTTCTTTCGCGGGTGTACTGGAATAAATTTCTATAGAAATAAGTAGTGCCTTAATTTATGTAAATATTTGTTGTGTGCAAAAATTAAAAAAAAAAACTTCGTCCGCGTTATCGTTTGTTGGCTTCGTCCGCGTGAATTTAGTTTTTCACGGGGGAGTTGTTGGAATTCAGAAAAAAGGTACCTTAACTGAAAAATCCTCAGCTAAGTGCGTTTTTCTTATAATACGATGTTCTTTCAGCGGAAGCCAGTGCAGTATTACTCAATCATGAAAAATCTAATGGATTGATTTCGATGGAACTTCGATACAGGGATAGAACAATACCAGGAGTAGCAATAAGGTACTTTTTATCCTGAAATTACCATAGGAGCGAGGAAGCCCCTTATAAAAAGCATGTTTATCATAGACTAGCTTGTGCCCGCGACTTCGACCGCACGTATTGATAAATATTGATATTGATGATGACGATAACATCGAATATCCAGTAAATTTTGCGTTGTTGAGTAACAAACATACCTACTTACTCATACATCCTCTCACAAATAACGTATTTATAGTAGTGTAAGCCGGTTTGTCCAAAATATATGTAGTCTTATAGTAAATGCAGAATTTAATGCTCTAAAACTTTTTACGAGACCATGTTTTCGAAATTGTGAGTCTTTTACATGCC
>JAEMBS010000360.1:0-26653 GCA_018467065.1 Ephestia elutella
TTCGTTTTTTTCTCTACCCATGCGACTAAGTACTTGCAATGCTACACTTTGCGATGCGTAAGCATGAACTGAACATGAGGCATGAACTATTGAAAGTCATGTGTGTGGTGTAGTGGAATGATCACATACTTAAATAAAAACATAGATAGGGAAAAAATTAAAAAGTTGATCCATAGTAACAAGCAAAAAATTTCCTAGAATAAGTGACCACACGTACATAAAATGTTGCAGCAGGAAATGATGTTCTATTTGTAATATCTGTTATCAATGAGTTCAGTAGGTACAATCTAAAAAAGTTATTCATTTCATTTGAAATGGGATAAAATACCATGCGGCTTTCTAATGGTCACTAATGTTGAAAAAGTAATTAAAAATGATAATGTAATAAGAGCATGATAATTATGTAACAACTAAAAAAATGTAGTGTTTTATATAAAAAATGACGAAATAATGAATATGCATGTACAACACTAAATATCATTGGAACTTCAGAAATACAATCATCACTTTGGTTAAAACTGATAATTTTATTATTTTTTACGGGTATTCCCTATACCAATAAGTTTACCAAAACCTAAATATTCTATGTTATATATAGGTTTTGGTAAATCAATTCGCCTTGTTGCATAAAACTACCCCCGTATAATCAAATTGAGGAATTCCTCGAAGTGCATTTCTTTTCAAGCGCACCAAAACTATTCCTTGAAGCGCACCTTTCAGTAGAACTATCAATATCGATTACAAACGAAAGGTACGCTTCATTTAATGCACTTGAAATTAAAAAATGCGCATTGAGAAAATACCCATTCGGTTATACAGAGGTAGTTTTATGCAACAATTGATATAGCGTAGATAGGGTTCATGATTTCTCGAGCTTTTCAATTTCTCGGGTCTGGAGAATTCTCGAAGCTAACTTTTTGGGTTGTCGAGAAATTTATATTTACGTACGTTTTCCCATATTATTTGGTACCAATAACGTCAACAAAGTGTGGTTTTCCTCTCTAATAACATATTATTATTTCTGTATTTTTTTAAATACAAAAATAATATTATTCAGACTCATAATTATAATGACATCACTATTTTAGGCTGGTTATTTAGAACTTATAAATAAAAGTAGATTCTATTAAACTAAACAAAAAATCTCGAAGCGCACCTTTTCAGTAGAGCTATCAAGATTGATTACAAAAGTGCGCTTCGAAGAATAGTTTAGGTGCGCTTGAAAAGAAATGCGCTTCGAGGAATACCTCGATTTGGTTATACGGGGGTAGTTTTATTCAACAAGGCGTATTGATTTGATATACCACGGATTATTTTGGTAAACTTATGAATACCCGTAAAAAATGAATTCTTGAACTCCCATGGGCGCATTTTAGTAAGGTTACCAAATGGTATTAAGTGTTGTACATCACAGCGACAGCAACAAGCGTGCATAGTACCAGAAAGCGAGGTCTCACGTCGAAGTGTGAGTGGTGGGGATGCTTCCTCTGCGCCGCGTGCTGCTCATAGTGCGCACACTCCTCCAGCCTAGTGACGCCGGCCAGCCGGTAGCGGTGCAGCTCGGCCAGCCGCACGCGCAGCTCGCGCTCGCGCCACAAACCGGACACCACCCCCGCTTGCTCAGAGCGACCGTAGAACTGAGCCGTCCAGCGGAGGCGGTCAGTGAACTCTCTGGTGGGGTGACGTCACGCTTGTGTGTTTTTTTTAAGACTAGCTTTTGCTTGACTGACTCTCCCACGGGACAGCGCTTTTTCCCGGGATGAAAGTCACCCCTATGTCCTTCTCTGTACTTCGAACTATGTGTATGAGGTAACAAACAAATAAATAAACTCACTTTCGCATTTATAATATTAGTTAGTATGGATTTGCTCTTGACCATAATCATGCAAGAAGACAGAGATGAGGTCTACCTTCAGTGTAGCGAGCTTACCCAGAAGCAACCTATTCACTCTGGTTTTGAAGAGAGTCAGGCTGTATGTGCTCGGGAACACAGTCATAGGCAGGGAGTTCCATTCTTTTGCTGTGTTTTATCATCTCAATAACAACTATTACAACTAATATTATAAATGCGAAAGTGAGTTTGTTACCTCTTCACGTTTTATCTACTGAACCAATATTCTTGAAATTACACATGCACATAGTTAGAAGTACTGAGAAGGACATAGGGTACCTTTTATCCCGGGAAAAAGCACTGTTCCTGTGGGAAGTTCACGCAGGCGAAGCGGCGAGCAAAAACTAGTTTCTTATATAACATTGTACCTAATGCAGGTACCTAACTACACCAAAAGAAAATTGTTTACTAATTTTTTGATTTCATAATTTAATAAATGAATAAATCTGAGCGGAACAGCACAACTGGGATTAAACCTGATACATACCAAATTTGTATAAATAATAATAATTCTTTAATATGTGACTCTTCACCTGAAGTCTAAATAATATCCAAAAAGGAACTAATCTGACAGACACGTCATAAATGAAAGACCAATTTGAGGTGTATATGTACTACTAGCCACGCCCCGGGGCTTCGCTCCCGTGGGAATTTCCGGATAAAAAATACCCTATGTGCTATTCCCGGTATTTTTCTACCCGTATACCAAATTTCATCGATATCCCTCCAGTAGATTTTGCGTGATTGAGTAACAAACATCCTCATAAACTCACAGACTCACAAACTCACATCCAAACTTTCGCATTTATAATATTATTAGGAAGGATATATTAGGATTAGGGTATTAGGATTAGGATATTAGGATTAGGATATTAGGATTAGGATATTAGGATTAGGATAGATCAATAACCAATTCACTTACTTTTTCTCTTTGGCAAGTTTTCCTAGTAGTCTCTGTTTGTTTCTCTGGTTGTTGAAAAATACAGACACAAGTTGGTAATCCCGGACCAGTCTTTTTCTTCTTGTTCTTTCTCTTAGGCGTCTAGTATAAATATCAACTTGTGACAATTTTAATGCTGAAAAATCAGAGTACAGTTAAAAATATTATACCATTTGGCACAATTCACATCCTAGTCAACAATGATGTGTTGTTGGCAAATATTATTTTTCATATAAAATTCAAATATGTATTTGGTAAATATTTTAAGTGTAGTGATTTTTCTGTTAGTGATGAAAAATTAATTTTAATAAAAAAAATAATTCTTGTAAAAAAATAATTCTTGTAAATATCTAGAAAAGGCTAGACTCACCAACATCTAATTCATCATCCTCAGGGTTCAAAGCCAGTGTGGAGATCAATTGTTCAGCTTCATGATCATGTTCCTAAAAAATTTCAATTTTTTTTTTAAATAATAAACCTATATTAAAAAAAGTAAAATAAAAAAAAACAATGTTGAAACACTCACCCTTTCAAAGTCATCTCTATTTGGCATATACCCAAGCTGTGAAGCCTCGTCTCCTGAAACAGCAAGATGAGGCAAGCGGGACACTGCACTGGGTCCTAGAGGTCCCTCGTCCCTGTCTGCGCAGTGCAGGGATGGTCGAGATGTACTCTCCACATTGCACCAAGTTGCTCGCCCTATGCTACCTTCTAAATACCTAGTGATATATTCATCTTTGGCCTCTGAAATTAAATTCAAAATTTAAAAATGCTGAAAATGCTGAGGTCTATTGTATAGTAAATTGAGATTCTTCAGCTGTGCGATAGTTAATCACACATCTATCTCTTAGGTTTACGCTAACACTAGTAAACATTGTTATGGAATATGTGCATATTTATAAAATAAGTGCTTTTTCCCATAAAAATATTTAGGATTACTTATTTTTTATTTAATATTTACCTTCTGGTGTGCGGGTTTCTATGTGTTTAGCTATGTCTTCCCAATTGCCAAAACCGAATTGTTCCATAGCATCGAGAAGTCTAACTTCTTCATTTGCTGACCAACTGCTGCGACCCAAAAATATTCCAAAAGCTCCGGAGTCCTAAAACATAGTAAGTCTGTAGTATCCATCGTATAATAAGATATCTGTAATAAATCCAGTATAGTTTAAATGGAACTCCAGAAACACTACTCAGTTTTACAACTGAATAGTGTTTCAAGATGTTAAATTAAATAGTTACTTACCATAAATTGATAAGAGTGGTCATTTTTATGTGATCCAATTTCGGCTCCGAGGGAAAAACACTGAAAATGAAAATAAAATTTTGTTATTGCAATATTCACTGTTTTTAAAATTAGCGCCAAAATCGTAAACAAAAATGGCCACGGAAACTTTACCTGCAAACAAATGTCGAAATCTAAGCATTCGGCACACCTTACGCGAATTCCATTTATTTCTTCTTGACAATATGTACAATTATATTTAGCATATAAATCGGAAAACGACATGATTACAACAATGTTAATTAAAATAAATAAATAAACTATACGTTGGCACCGTCGCGTACGTAACCCAAGCTACTTTTCGGCCATGTTGAATACATACATAGACAAATGTCAAATTGATGACAATGACATTTTTTTTTTAGTTTCTTTATCCGTGAGGAAAAGCAAAGGGATCTAAAGCCCATACAGCCATGATGACAGTGACAACACAACAAGAATAATAATATAATGTTTACAGCCACACGCCTTATTTTCACCCTAAAATATTTTATACCGCTTCTTATACTTTGTCTTACATATTCCGATCGGAAAAAAAATCGGACGTGTGCGCCCACATTTTAAACATTTTGTATGAAAAGCGTGTGGTTCCCGGGTTAGAATAGGACCACTCCATCTCATTCCATGGATGTCGTAAGAGGCGACTAAGGGAAATGCTTCCGATGGGCAGCAGCGTCGGAAGCTCACAAAGCCAAAAAAAAACTGCGCTCGCCAACCCGCCTGCCAAGCGTGGTGAGTATGGCAAATCCCCCCAAAATCTTGGGGGAGACCTTTATCCAGCAGTGGATATTTTGCGGTTGTAATGATGAAAAGCGTGCATTCGGGTCCCCGGATCTGAAATTTCCGAACGGAAATAATCTGACGCATGCACCCGGCTTTAACGCGGTTTCTATATTAAAGCCTGATCGGGAATATAAAAACCCTCGCCATGTTGCGTAAAAGCAATAGAACTAATTTCTTATACTGGCAACTAATTTAGAAACCCATCTGTCATTTCTCCTGTCAAAGTTTGACTTTCAATCAAGGGCGGATCCAGTAAGTATTTTTTTCTGGGAAGGGCACCGTTTTCTATTCTCGAGATTATTTCCGAGAATTTTTTAAGCAAATTTCCGCAAGTTCTTTGAAAATTTCGAGAACGGCACATCACTAATGGTGGCGGATGATTTTTTTTGAAATACCTACTTACTTATATGAAACTATTAATACTAAATCCTGTTATTTTAACAACTCGAATCTTAATTTGATAGTACTCCACAGTACACTATATACAATAGTAATCTATGCTCCACACTATGTACACAAAATAGCAGTCGGGGGAGGAGGGCACGTGCCCTCGTGCTCCCACCCTTTTATCTGCCACTATATATTCAGGGTTTTTTAGTCAGGCTTTACAATTAATGAAACCTACATTGTCAAAATAAAAATCAATATTAAACAAGCTATTTTCCGAAACCTTTTAAAAAAATATTAGTACCAGACATAGGTTCCAGATGACTTTATACATGACGCTTAGTAAAAGGCGAGTCCATACAGAACAGAAGACAACAATGCGAGATTGGCATTTCTTTGAAATAAACCTAACATCTAAAAAATATTAATATTGTGATTGGTGGGACTGTCAAACTGTGAGGTATTTTTTTTTCTGCTTAGTAGGTAGACAAGGAAAAGCGCACAATATAGGTACAGCCTTTATTACGGCTCGGCTTTGATAAAACGCCATCTATTGAGTGAGTTTTTTTTGTACCGATTATTTTTTCTTTATTTGAGCTGTCAAAATATCGCCCATAATGCTGATATTTTTTGTATTAATATGATAAAAAATAATTGGGGACGCTGCAGCCACTTCTCCTTTTTGTCCCTTACCATTTCCCATTATTTTATTTTCACGGCACCCTTTAAAGACATTTTCCCATGAAATAGGGGAATTTGTTTATGGTGTTCAAAAGTTCGTACTTCTTTCTTACGTCAATGTCAGAAATTGACATAGTTGTCAACGTAAATGTCGCAAATTTGCTTTCCGCATCATTTTGCAATATTTTTGTGCTAAAAAAACTTTTTCTTCCTTGTAATTAGATTTGAATCAGTAAAAATTTATTGCACGGTTTCAAACAGCGAAGGCCATTATAATTTAGCATTATATGAGCGAATTGAATTCCTATTGTTGGTTGCAATGCAATATTTTGCAATGCATTAGTTGGACAGCATCTTGTTTGTTCCACTGTGCTCGCGACCATGAAATCCAGTAAGCGTAGACTACAGGCCCTTACAGAGAGCTCCGATGGGTTGCCCAATTATCTTAAGATGGAAGATTCTGAAACATCAATCCCACCAGTATTTAGGTCTAGACTGCATGAACTATTTTCTCAAATAGAAAAGGAATTTGACCTTCTTTACACTGAGAATTTAAACCGTAAGTAACATTATCTTTTATTCTTGTAAACAGAGCAGCATACTGTAATGAACCAGTTTGGACTATTTTATCTAGATAATGTTATATTAAGTGTTGTTTTCAGAATGGAAATTAAATGGATAATTTTGTTAATAGGAAAGTTTACTTTGTTCACGAATTACCATATATTGCCATCCATCTGTTGAAATCACCAACTCTCAGCAAAGAGAATTATTTTATTTATTGTTTTGGTACCCGTAAAGGACCTGACAGTAAATCAAACTGGATTAATCCTGTAACTTAACTTAAGCATTCAAGGCTCTTGACTCTTAAATAAATGTATATGGACAAATCACACAGTTTGAGCTAGTGTAAGTTCAAGACTTATGGGGTATAAAGATCATTTTCTATCTCGACGTGACCGGATATCTTGACTGGTGGTTGAGATGTGATACTGCACTTTATTTTGCATTTTATTTTTATTACATTGTCTAAAAATAATATGATTATGTTACTTTGATGTTTTAGTGTTTGGCAATTTAAATAAACATATTCTATTCTAATTATTTACTTTAATATTGCTCTAGTTCAAGAAAAGATAGATATTCTCAGTGAGAAACTGGAAAGGGAAAGCTTCGGAGGAGACCGTCAGAACTTGGACTATATCGAGTTTGAGACCACAGGAAAAACTTCCAAAGCTAAATGTAAGTTAATATTAGTTTGCAATTTAAATATACTGTCAATCAAGTTACCATCTCAGATATGATCTTTTATTTAAATCTTGATAAGGTACCAAACTCATATAACCTACCTATAGTTGGTTGGTACCTAACTGTAATAGCCTGACAATCTTTGGAAGTTCATTAACACCATTGTAGTTTTTTTTTTTTTTTTTGGTAATTTGTATTGAAAAAGTATTTAGTATGTGACCTTTACCATGTTTAGTCAGTAGTGGTGCAATTTTTTGCTGTCTACTGTTTTTTGTCTTTTTACAATAATGAATATAAGCAATAGTAAGTTGAAAGTAATACAGTAAAGTGAACAATTAGAATGCTGTACTTTTTTCGATATTTAACTAGATTTTTTGAATTTATAGTGACTCAAAGTAACTCCCAAAAAGTCAAAGCAAGCCACAAGCTGAGGGTTCAGACGAGTAAAATAGTGTCCAGCTTTAAAGCTCCCACATACAACTGCCAGCTCGTGAGGGAGTTCACAGGTCACAAGGATGGTATTTGGGATGTTACGTCAGCACGACCAGGCCAGGCCCTGATTGGCACTGCGTCAGCTGGTAAGTTATGTACTGTTTACTTCTTTAAAGACCTGCTATTCGATGAAAAATTA
This sequence comes from Ephestia elutella, assembly GCA_018467065.1. Classification (NCBI taxonomy): domain Eukaryota; kingdom Metazoa; phylum Arthropoda; class Insecta; order Lepidoptera; family Pyralidae; genus Ephestia; species Ephestia elutella. The sequence goes on from JAEMBS010000360.1 coordinate 7,847, forward strand.
TGATCAGCAATTGCAGACTCTTGGCTTGAAATAGCAGGCTCCTGAACTTGAAAAAAAATTAGATTTTGAGCCTTGAGCTGTGGTTTTTATCTATGATCAGTGATGTATAATGCTTTGAGCAGATGTTTTGTAAGATACAGACATATTGGCTAATGGTCTAGTGTGTCCTCCAGCAAGGAACTCTACCCATTTATTTATTTCTTTCCTTTATTCTATAAATTAATTATGTCCTTCCTCATCAGCCTCTTTTTGTAGGCTGGTGTTATCAGCTTGGCAGCCAGTTCATTAGGGTGGACCTGGAGGTCCAGTCTCCCCTGATATCTTTCAGCAGCCACAAGGATCTCCTCCTTTACTGTGTTCATATGTAGATGGCTGTATATTTCATAGGTATATGCAAAAGCGTTTAAAATGTTGATTGTTTTCAGATCACACAGCTTGTGTATGGAGCGTGGACTGGGGGAAGTGCCTGCTGCAGTACACTGGCCACCAGGGGTCAGTGAACTCCATCAGATTCCACCCGTCACGGGACATCGCCTTGACCAGCAGTGGAGATAATACTGCGCATGTTTGGCAAGCTGCTGTTAACTGGGATTTGCCTGTAAGACACCTTTTTTTACTCCCTCGGTTTTGTCAAAGAATATGATAAGTAATAAAATGTTTTGCAAACTTTAGACTTTTGCATAAATTGCATAATTTAAAGTGTGTTGTTTTGTAAGTTTATGAATATTTTTATATCATCGGTAGACAGCTACAAAGAAAGTATATTTGTGATCATAAACCTAGTTCAATCTCTGTTATAAATTATTACTAACTGATTTGTGCAAGTTTTAATATCGAAACACGCTTCTAAATTACTTAATTTACTTTGTATGTTTTGATCCACTAAATCTAGTTTTAATTTGATATGCATAGAGCATAGTTAATTCAAATTCTATTATTCACCCTTGTAGCGTGGCCAGTCCTCTGAAGAAGAACTAGAAGGTGGTGGTGAGGAAAGCCTCGGAGAAGGTGGCGACAGGCCCGAGGTCCTGCGCACGCCGCTCACAGAACTTGGCGGACACCTGGGCGTGGTGGTGGCCGCTGATTGGCTCACCGGAGGCGACCACGTGATCACCGCCTCCTGGGATAGGACGGCTAATCTGTACGATGTTGAAACTGGCGATTGTTTACAAGTGCTCACTGGTAAGTGATCATACATAATACATACAATATCATCAACAGTTTGATGATGATGATTGATGAGTTTGATAGACATACAGTAGCTTTGATAATGTTGAAAAGGTAGCCAGCGTAAAGCATTTGACTAGTGGTCATAGAAATTTCATTTTATCGCTCAGTCCGGCTGACATGAATAAGCAGCACGATTTACGATGCGCTATTTCACTTATGTCAATCGAAGTAACTGAGATAGCATAATATTTTGAGCTTGAATGTTGCCAACCAACATAAATTTGTTGGCAACATTCAATGCTATTGAGGTTATCTCGCTTATGTAGCGCATCAGGGATGTGTTCGCTGATGCGCGGGTGAATTGTTTTAAAGCAATAATGCCTAAAAGCTGTGCGTCTTTAGCGCACCCAGTGCGAGAGACAACAGTATACTGCGCATGATCACAAGCAGGCTAGACTGTGCTTACGTAATCCGTGCGTTCCAAAATAGCCGGGGAATGGTGCAGGAAAGGCCTCCGCAATAAATTGTAAATATATTTTCACTAGCTACTAACATAGCATAAGTTTACTAACTTTACTAACATTTAGAGTAAGATGGTTAATAGAACCGTTTTCCCCCCGAAGGGTAGAAAACGGATATTTAGGTTTCAGCCGTAGCTTGAACCATTTGAGATGACGCTTACGTTGTGACGTAGTACACACCCTACTTACCCAGTGTTGAGTGTAAGAGACAACGTATATTGCTGTCTCTTTCTCTCAGTGTGAGCAGCGCGCGGCTGGCGGGGAGGAGACCGACGCCGCGATCTGGTGTCAGTACCTTCGAATAAGCCGGCAAGGTAACTGAAGGCATGGTTCAAGCTACGGCTGAAACCTAAATATCCGTTTTCTACCCTTCGGGGGGAAAACGGTTCTATTTAGGTGTTCGAGCCTTCGCTTGAACCATTTGAGAAGTGTTTATATTCTGCCGGCGCTGCTATAAGCGTACTGTGACTAAATATAAAGCAAGGGATCCAGACTGAAGTAATGGATACCTATTTGCAGAAGATAGATAATATACGTATTAAGATAGGGAAAATAGAATAAAATATTTTTATTTATGTAATCAAATTTTATACATTCAATTATATTTTTATAAACATTTTGACTTCACAATATGAAAAGAAAGAAATAATATATAAGATAGTAGAGACGTTTTAGTCAAATTCTTCGTTAAAGACGAGTGCTGGGAGGTAATTCCCAAACATGATGATTGAATAATGCATTATTTATTTATTTATTTTTTAAATTCGTCGATATCAAATCTATTATTTACTCAGTTGTCAGATGCTACCACTGCTCTAAAGCTACATGTGGAGCCTGACTTATCCGCTTGACGGAAGATTCTAATCCGTCCGGTAATCACTGCTCGTGAATGTTTTATATATTATGTATATCCTTCGTGGTGATGAAGGGGTTTTCCGACACGGCGACTGCTGCTGTTTTTCTCCGACGTTAGAACGTTACGAACGTTAGAAGAATTAATGGATTTTGTTACCCAAAGTGGTACGATGAGGCGAGGGTCATCGTGATCATTTTATTAATATAAACCCATCCGGACTGTTGGTGCGTGGTAAAGTCTGTTTTGGATCCAACCCTTGGTGTGAAAATCATTTAACTTGCGTTATCTATGAATGACTTTTGGTTGATACTTAATAACTAAAGCAAGGTGGTCGTATACTCTATGATCTGAAGCTAATAGGAGAAGAACACAATTATGTTCAAAGAGACTGCTTTCATAATTTGTATGATGACTAGTGGTTGCTCATATCTCATGGTTTCTTGGTTGCCGTGTTAAGGATTATCCAAGGTGAAAACTACTGACTTAAAATGGGTATAGTGCGAGGAGAAAGTTACTGTGCTAACAGTAGTATAAATCCCAGAGATATTTTGCTAAATCAGATGAACTTGGATCGTTGGTGGAACAATTTTTCGATGCCGATCAATTTTTCCATCGCCCTATGCAGGTTTGTATTTCATATGCAAGTCTGTATGATTTTATGGTCGATTTTCGCCATGCTGTTCCCAATAATTTCATTTCATCATGAGGCCGATGGCTTGCGTCTTACGACCAGCCCGTACCCTCCAGATCAATAAGATTTTCTACACCCTGTGGAGGGCGATTTGCTGGTAAGTCCGTGAGCTTTGACTTCGATTCGACTTCAAGTCTATTAATTGGAGTTCTCAGTTCCGGCTCCCAAAATGTATTTCAGAGCTACTGTTAGATAGATCCCTATCGATCTCTCTAGATGACGTAGCACCCTTGGAATCCAACCAGAAACGTCACGGGCGACTGAAAGCATCTGTGAACTGGATTTGAGAAAGTTTTGCATTTTCGTTGACATACATTGGTAGCACTGTCGACTTCGCTGAAGCGAACACATCGCTATCTTTGGAGTCCCAAATTCCTGGGCAATGTTTTAAGTTGTTTCTTGGTTCAGGTGCCATTAGAGTGACCGTGATAGACCGTCTGCCTATCCGTTGTAGATTCCTAGAATGTTACCGACTGTCAGATGACACTGCCGTTATTGGCAGGGGCTTAGAACTGTTCTCAACAGTGTTAGGAGTTTGGTTCCGCCTATTTTCATAATAAAGGTTACTGTCGTCTTATTTTCACATTTACGTTACTGTTTTGTCAGGTAGGAGCCCAGACTTTCTAGTATTTCGTACAAGGCATGTAGCTCTTTCTGGTCGTTCTGATGCGGACCATCGACCTACAAGGTGCCGTCTATTTGCTACTGCTGCACCGCAACCATTGTCTGCTGCATCAGTTCTTATGAGTACAGACGATTTTGGAGTGTGGATTGGTGTTACAATGCTGATCTTTTCATCGTGGGAAATCGACAGTTTTGAATGTGCTTTTCCTCGTGGAAGGTGCCCTGACTCTTTCTGAATTATTCGGTAATGTAACTCAGTGGTCACAGACAAAAATGAGTTTCCCTAAGGTGGTTTTTTCACCATGCCAAGTCCAACCCTCCTTTAGCAAGCTGACTGAGAGTCGTACAATGTCCAGCCTCTTTGCCGATGACAAAGATTTGCAGTCCCTTTGTGTTTTCAAATTTTCTTGTTCTTGTGTTGTTGACAACTTGTTCCGATTTATGATCCATCCAAGTTCTTCAAGAATTTTGTGACGATAACAGCTTGGTCTTGTAGAGTTTGTGGATGCCTTTCATCCAGATCACATTTTCTATTTGTCACCTTGGCGAATGCTGTTGTAGTGCTCGACAGGCCAACAGAACATGTCACTTGATAAACCATACTTTGATAGCTGAGGGACAAGAAACGGCGAATTGGTGTTACCGGTAAGTGAAAAATAAGCTTGTGTTATGATGTCGTTTTAGTTTAGTAGTGACGGAAGTTTTAAATGGTTTGGAATGGTTTAAACATTTCAAATATAATATAGGTCGAAAGGACTTATCGGTCTTCTTTCTCAGGAACATTTCCGACAAAAATCCTCTTTTGTATGGGCTTTCCTCGATCGCTCTTGATTTTGATCTTTGATCTAAGTCCCCTGATGTTTCGGGTCGTAAGTTTTCTTAATGAAGGTTTTGTAGAGAAAGGAATTCTGTAGCCTGTGTTATCACAGACAAGAAAAACAGCATGAGTTTTGGTGCAGATTGATGAGTCATTTCCCCTTGTTGTTGTCCCCCCCCATTTTTTCTTATATTGCCATGGCTCTTGCTGTTTGAGGTGAAATTGCTGTTTTGATGATGATTCCTGTCCGATTTCGTTCCCTGATTGGTTGAATTTCCTGTAACCGTATGGTCTCGACGCGTTATATGATGGTTGCGGCCGCTCCTTATTTTTGTCTGGTCTTCGCGATTTCGTCCTTGAGTATCTGTTATTGGAGAATGGAAAAAACTTATGTATGTCTCCAGTCGAACAGTCTTTAATTGCTTGTGTCAGCAGGTTGTCGCAAAACAAGTGCGTCTCCGAAGGCGGTATGTTGTACAAGACGTCATTAAGTGTTTTATTGGGTACCTTATAGACTGCCCTTCTCTGCTCTATGACCTCCGCTCTGCGACCACAAACGTATTGTAATAGGGAGTCGGCGTTTACTTTGTACTTTGAGGTTCCGAAATTACGCGCAACTGTATTCTGAACTTCGACAGGCAATCCATTAAGAAGATCCTGAAAATTTTTTCTCTGTTGTAGTAGGCCGTGTGTAATTGCTCCCAATACGGTGTCGAACTTTTCAAGCGTTGTTGTCGATTTCCAGGTTGGGGAGACGCTAGCTAATATATTGTTAACCTTGAGGGCATGGAAAGCTGGTGTTGCTTGATATTGCTTTTGTTTTTCGCTGTATCTTATACTCCTCCATCCTTCCTGGCCAAACCGCTGGCAGTGAATACCCTGAGTAACAAAATATGGGTCGGCCTTAGTTATTTTTGGATCACCTTCAACGGTATTTGGTTCAAAGTCCAACGGTTCTAACTTTTCTTTTTGCAATTTAACCAATTCTCTCTGCGCCTCGCTTATCTTTTGTCTTAATTCAGCTTCGCGCTTTGAGCAGGGCTCAGCTTCTGGAATCGGCCTGTTAATAATTCTCGTTGAGCTCTCTATTTCTTCAACTTCATCGTCGGATTGGGTGCTGTCTGGTAAGGAATCGAGAGAAAAGTTAAGCGCTTCCTGATTTGTGGGCTCGGATTCCATTCTTGTTGTCGAAGCGGGACGATCTCTACTGATTGCCAAGGCGCAGACCTCATTCAGTTTTTTATTTTGGTCTTGTTGAGATGTAATAAGTTGGTTAAACATTTCCAACTGCTGATTGAGAACAGAGGCGAGAAGATGTTCGCTGTTGTCTCGCGAAGTGGTCTTCTGTTTCGCAGGTGGAGTGTCTTCACTTGAAGTTAACGGGCAGGCCTTTCTCTTACGCAATGGTTCCGAATCCGCTCGAACCTCGGTTCGTGAAGAAGGAAGTGAGGGGAACCGATCGATGCTAGAGTCTCTCAACTCAGCTGACGCGCACCGTCTGGTGGTAAGTTTCGATTTTATTGCGCTGACAGCTTCCCTGAAGCGCTGATACTGCTCACCAGATCCGTAGAGCGTCTCGGAGTAATGTTGAGGGGTGTATATTAAGGTGCAACCTAATGACCAGTTTAAAAGCTTACATCGAATAGCTCTGTATTTCCTTTCAGGTAAGGATTTGCAGCTAGGATTAAAAGCCTTAGCTAAGCTTGTGGTCGGAACAGCAAACCTTATTTTGCAATCTAAACTTGTTAGAGAGTCTTCACCAAAGAGGTCTTTGAAGGAGAGGTCATTGACCTCCCATGTCCGCCAATCCTCTGGGAAATTCTCGTCAAGAGACTTTATCACGTCGGTGAATGCGTCTTCGTCACCTATCGGGAATGGTCTGGCAGCTAACTCTCCCAAAGTAGTTTTGGCCATGTTCTGTAACCAACAGGAGGGTTTGATATAGATTCAGAAACAAAAATAATTAGTAAATTAGTTTATGATAGTGATGATGATGATGATGATGTGTGTCTGTCCGATTTCGGTCATTGCGACAAGTTCATGAATTAAGGGAATTGATTATAGTAATGCAACAACGACAAGACGTCGTCTGAGGGAGATCCCATATGCTGAATGAGGCGACAGCGTTATCTGGGTGAGATGACATCGTATCGTTTGGGCGAGGCGGCCCCGTGTCGTCTCGGTGAGACGGCCATGCATTGTTAGTGTCGCCTGGGTGAGACGACGGCGTCGTCTGGTTGAGACGACGTGGTCGGGCGACGTGCTGTCGCGCTTGGTGAGACGACATAGTCAGGCGACATGGAATCGCGCTTGGTGAGGCGACATGCAGACGCTAACGTGATTCGACGTGTCGACTTAGCGTTTTTTCCTTGATGAAGGGAAAATGACGTCGCTGGGCCAAGGGCGCCGAGCGGAAAAAGTAAAATACAAGTATTTACAAAAAAATACTTACGATTTAAACACAAAATATTTTCTTGAAAATAATAACTTTGTAAACGTGTGCACTGTTCAACGTTTCCAAGCGTACTGACACCAGATCGCGGCGTCGGTCTCCTCCCCGCCAGCCGCGCGCTGCTCACACTGAGAGAAAGAGACAGCAATATACGTTGTCTCTTACACTCAACACTGGGTAAGTAGGGTGTGTACTACGTCACAACGTAAGCGTCATCTCAAATGGTTCAAGCGAAGGCTCGAACACCTAAATATAAGTTAACATAAGTTGGTTTCTGAGTTGTTGTGTTGTCACAGGCCACGACCACGAGCTGACACATGCGTCTGCGCACCACAGCTCGAGGCTGGTGGTGACGGCGTCGCGCGACACCACCTTCCGCCTGTGGGACTTCCGCGAGCCCATACACTCCGTCTCCGTCTTCCAGGGACACACTGAGTACGTATTGTTGTGTTGTGTGTTATGTTGTTTTTTAGGGTTCCGTACCTCAAAAGGCAAAAACGGAACCCTTACAAGATCACTTTGTTGTCCGTCTGTCTGTCAAATTGTTTTTTCTCAGGAACGCTTAAAGGTATCAAGTTGAAATTAATATCGAATGCTCGGAACCATGGTCTCTTTCAGCAAAAATCAAAATCAAAATTATATGTCAACCCGATCAGGAGATACTATGGTATATGTTGCGAATTTTTGCATATTTTGCGATTTCAGACAACAATCAAACCCTATGGGGTACTTCCCGTTGACCTAAAATTATGAAATTTGGCAAAAAGCAACTTCTAACAGTACTTACACAGAAATACATCTGAAAGTTGTAAATATGTTGTTGGAAGTCTAAAAAAAGGTGTTAAAAACTTATTTTTGCGCTCGATGCAATATGAAGTCTAGGGAGCGAATTGCAAGGTTAAGTTTGTTTTTGAAAATAGTTGGTCTTTTAGTTAGAGCTATAATGTGAGATGCTTTTTGTATACGGAACCCTCGGTTTTTTTTAAACTAAGCTGTAGATTTTATGTTCACTGCTGGGCAAAGGCCTCCCCCTTTTTCTTCCACTCGTCTCTCTCCAAGTTGTGGCCACTCAGGTTAGAATTTGTCTATGTCATCCCGCCATCTCCTAGGTCTACCTCGGTAATATTATCCTGTACAAATTTAATCAGATTTCAATTAATGTTATATTTTTTCAGGAGTGTCACATCAGCAGTCTTCACGCGAGAAGATAAAGTAGTGTCCGGATCTGATGATAGATCTGTTAAGGTAAAGTACTCTTCCTTTGCTAGTAAAATCAATATAGGTATATAAAATTTTTCCGTTACAGACTGAGTGACTGACAGACAATGCACAGCCAAAAGTACTGGGCGTAGGAAGCTAATCCTTAGCATAAGTTCCTTAGGGATAATAAACCATGCTAATCTCTATAACTATCACCGGTCTGATTTAAAAAATATCCTTTCTTTCTAGAATCTACCTATTCCGGTAGGAGCAACACCGCGGAACACAGCTAGTATATCATTAAAATAAAAAATATAAAATGTTTTTCAGGTATGGGATGTCCGAAACATGCGGTCAGCCTTAGCCACCATAAGATCCGATTCGTCGGTGAACCGTGTGGGCGTGAGTGGCGCGGGATTGATCGCGATCCCGCACGACAACCGCCAGGTGCGGCTGTTCGACCTGCAGGGACAGCGGCTGGCGCGCCTGCCGCGCTCCAGCAGACAGGTGAGGGGACCGGATACAGTCAGAGCAGTGTCAGCTCAGCTTGCACACAGTGTAACAACCAACGATCTGATTGGCTGATCGCGATCCCGCACGACAACCGCCAGGTGCGGCTGTTCGACCTGCAGGGACAGCGGCTGGCGCGCCTGCCGCGCTCCAGCAGACAGATGAGGGCACCGGATACAGTCAGAGCAGTGTCAGCTCAGCTTGCACACAGTGTAACAACCAACGATCTGATTGGCTGATCGCGATCCCGCACGACAACCGCCAGGTGCGGCTGTTCGACCTGCAGGGACAGCGGCTGGCGCGCCTGCCGCGCTCCAGCAGACAGATGAGGGCACCGGATACAGTCAGAGCAGTGTCAGCTCAGCTTGCACACAGTGTAACAACCAACGATCTGATTGGCTGATCGCGATCCCGCACGACAACCGCCAGGTGCGGCTGTTCGACCTGCAGGGACAGCGGCTGGCGCGCCTGCCGCGCTCCAGCAGACAGATGAGGGCACCGGATACAGTCAGAGCAGTGTCAGCTCAGCTTGCACACAGTGTAACAACCAACGATCTGATTGGCTGATCGCGATCTCGTACGACAACCGCCAGGTGCGGCTGTTCGACCTGCAGGGACAGCGGCTGGCGCGCCTGCCGCGCTCCAGCAGACAGATGAGGGCACCGGATACAGTCAGAGCAGTGTCAGCTCAGCTTGCACACAGTGTAACAACCAACGATCTGATTAGCTGATCGCGATCCCGTACGACAACCGCCAGGTGCGGCTGTTCGACCTGCAGGGACAGCGGGTCGCGCGCTTAAATTTAGCTCCTATTCAACATGCGCATTGGGGCGAAACTAGACTGGCAATAAACTTTTACCGATCAGTTTTGCACTTTTTGAGCGGGACTGTCTAATTGTTTATGGTACGTGAATGTTTCTAATGGGCCTTTTCCATCTTTCCAGGGCCACCGGCGCATGGTGACGTCGGTGGCGTGGGCGGAAGACATATCCAACATTAACTTCTTCAGCGCCGGCTTCGACCGCCGCATCCTCGGCTGGTCCATACAACCTTCCAAAGAGAACTGAGGAATGGCCCGTCGGAGGATCTCCACTTAATCTACGAATATGCTCGAATCGGCTAGTTGACGAGGACTTAGGTAAAGTAGAAGATATACATAATCAAGATAAATAGATGTATTCAAGATAATTTCAAGTTTTACAGCCTGAAACATTGCAGCTAATTATTTTGCGATGATTCAAAGTTGGTCAGGGAAGACAATTTTTCAATTAAACCTCGTAGATTCAAAAACCTCGATTTTCATTTCGACTTCAACCATTGACTGAAGCAATCGATGTGAAAAGGTCTGAATAACCATATGGTGGAGGCAGAGCTTGTTACTGCTTGGTACCGGTACCAAATCTTCTTCTATATATATAACTCAAAGGTGACTGACTGACTGACATAGTGATCTATCAACGCAAAGCCCAAACCACTGGACGGATCGGGCTGAAATTTGGCATGCAGGTAGATGTTTTGACGTAGGCATCCGCTATGAAAGAAGTTTATATGGAAAATTTGGTACCGGTAACAACTCCTGGGTGGAGGTATGAATATGATCATGGGGGTATTTATAAACTTTAAATTAAGCTACAGGAAAATATCGAGTATAGGACTCGTCATAAGACTGGAAATAAATGATGGTTTAATATTATCAGGAGAGCATCACAATGTACCATGGTAAACACAATATTAATTATTTCAACAAGCTGATTAAGATAAAAGTTGTTTTGTTATAGTTTGTCAATGTATTAATTTTTTAATCACTCACTGGATGGGCTTAATTTACTGCATTTTCTACAGTTCTGGACTAGCTAATGTTATCGAATAATGTCACTTGACCAGCGAGATTTTATTTTCTCTTTATTTATTTATCTTCGTTCCCGACGTCTTCAAGCACTTCATTTTAATCTAATCATGTATTATTTTTACTACCCCATTCTTCTAGCTACTACAGATGCACAATTTTATTCTTTCACTTATAAAGACGAACTAAATTAGTTCGTCAACAAGTTATTTCTTGTTTCCAATAATTTACTAATGTACGCTGTTTTTGATAAATCTTTAGGTAATTTATTTCTTTTGTGAAGGTATTGTTATAAGTATGTTGTTTAATAGTTTATTAGTAATTGTTCGTCCAATATTTAGAAAGTAAGAAAGATATCGGGCAAATTTTAATGGTGTTGGCCAAATAGTTGTTTGGTGAAAGCTGGATTTGTATTTGTCATAACCTAAGCACACAAAACTCATATCCAAACTTTCGCAGTTTGGATGTGGGTTTGTGAGTATGTTAGTTCAAATTAGTGAGTTTAATCACGCAAAATCTACTGGACGGAGTTTGATAAAATTTGGCATATGGATAGAAAAATACATAGGGTACTTTTTATCCCGAAATTCACAAGGGAGCTCCTGCCCTTCCTCCCAGTTCAAAATTTAAAATACATTATAAATACCGCAAGTCTTCTCCGATTTATACAAAGCTTAGCTTTCACATACAAATAGATTTATCTTATAAGTTGTATTATTCATCGTTTACCGATCACATGCTTCAGTTTAGCATTTAAAACACAAAATTTACCCTCAATTCAATTTTTATTAGATCCATGGTTTTAGAATTACCGTATTCCTTTAGGAATATTGCATGAAGAGTGTCAAAAGTATATTTATAGCTTAAACTTAAAAGGTGAGATTTCCGATGTATTTGTATCAATGTGTTTTAGCGAAAATATGTATAATATTCTCCAGTAAATCTTCATTAGTATTAAGGAAATTGTTTTCCGGCAAAACATAATTTTACTTGTTCGCACAAATTGATTTGAAGTTTCATAAACAATGTGATTTTTTGAAGAAATTGATAAACATATCTTTAAATATAATAATGTTAACATCTCCGCAACTTTGTTTCTCTGCACCTAGTCAGCTAAGGATTTCGTTGTAAACCAAAGACCGGGAAAAAGCAATTTTATACAGATGAACATGCAAATTTTGTAAATACAATTTAAGACAACGATTTGTATTTTGCTCGTTCTTCAAGTTACTGTAGAACACATACCATATCGTAATTTTTCTAATTGAAATTGGCTTTTACTTGGACTCTATTTATTTACCATATCAATCTTTGAATGCATAAAATTAAGGAAAGTATGAATCACATGAATAATCTCTATTAGTGTAATGTATTATTATTAGTGCATTATAAATCTACCATCAAACTCTTCACTTTAAAAAAAACGGAAAAATCTGTGTGACCAACTTCAATGAGTTCGTCATATAGTTGTGCCCATAAACTTATTATCCTGAATAAATAACTTAATATGGTTGTGCCAAAGTATAAATGAACTATTTTTTCATAAACATTATACTCTTCTCTTTCTTATTCTATAATTTTAGAACAAATAAACCTATACAAGTATAGAGTTTAGCTTGCCACGTATGTTGTGTTTTATTTTTAGATTTAACAGTAATAATAAGTAATTAGAAGAAATATTGTGAGTGGGATTTTCCACAGATTCTTATTAAAAAAAAATCAAAAGGGGGAAGTTTTTTGTAACGCTACGGCACAGATTAGTAAATACGGTGAGGAGGACTGAGCTCTATTCGTGAGGTCTACTCTTTACAGAAACACTAGTATTAACTATATTTACAACAGTGTTTATCAAGTTAAGATTTATAAATATTATGGGTATGGAAAACTACGCAACTTAGGTTTTTCGTTATTTTCTAGTCAGGCTCTTCGGAAATTCCGAGGTATTTTTTCGGAAGTATACAAACCTGTCCAATATTCACTAGAAGAAAGATGAACCGTATATGTGCACTCAGAATCTACAAAGCAATATGATCTTTAAGGCGAGGCAATAAGATCTTTGTGGTATATTGCACTTGTGACTCTTGACTGAAAAATGCGTATACCTCATCATCTCTCAATTTTAGTGGATGGCGGACAAAACTGTCACAACATAATATATTTAGTTATATTTACAAAGTTGTTTAATTTTTACTACTTGAAATTGAAACTCTATGCACTGTCAAAAACGCGACATTTTCAAATCAAACAGGATGCTCTGCCGTATTTTGCACTTGTTCATCTGTGTCAAATTAAGTTATTAGAATGTTTTATTAGTATTCTGGTAAGATGCATAATATTAATAGGATTGTAAAATAAATATGAATGGTTTACAGATGTTATGTTATATGTATGTACTAACTAACATGATCTGAATATTTTTGTTATGCCAATAATGGTACGAAATATATAAATGGTGAATTATCACAATAATCTTTTATTTAGTACACCCACATATTATAAATCCAAAAAATAAGAGGCGAATTTGTACGTCGTCGTCGTGGCGTTGACTGTACTATAATTTATGCCGGCGAACTAATATTATGGTCCTTTAGTTCACCGCTAACTTAGTATCAACTTATCAACACCGTTACAAGATGGCGCTAATATGAATCCTCAAAAACTACAAAACAATGATTTTGATAACGAATCTGAAATGAAAATACATCAAATCTGCTCTGCTAAACGAGCCGACTTGATTCAATAAAATGAGAACTTGGGTAAAAAAGTAGCTGTATGGCTTTTTACCCGACTACGGCGAAGAGAAAAGGTGGGTATTAGGTATGTATGTTCATCTGTTCCCTCATAACTATCAAATTACTTAAGGACGCATTTACAAAAAGACGCGCTTCAATTTTAGGTATTTGATTGTACTACTACATGCGCAGGGCACACAGTCACAGCGACCCACGCTAAGCGGGAATCTTTTGAACAAACACATTTTGATACTTTTAATATTATTTTTTGTAGAATATTTATTTTATATTAGTATTTTTTTTATCTATACATATAATGAAATAGTAAAAATATTTTGTCTGTACATTTAGTATTTTTGACTGAAATGGATAGAGGGACACTTAAAAAGAATAATAGAAAGCAAAAAAAAATATTTGGAATTTCTTGTCTGTCTGTATGTATGTATGTACGCGTTTCACGCAAAAACTACTGGACGGATTTAAATGAAACTTTCAATCAATAAATGTTTTACTTTAGAATGTTTAGGTTTGAACTAATATTTGATTTATTTTTAACAAAATTCAACAAAAAGTACAGTGAAGATTGTTTACATGATAGGACTGGTAAGAATAAATAGAGTTTAGTGAAAAACTCTATCTCGAAGCTCTGAGAGCTTCTGAGTAATAAAATATTATTGAGGTATTTATAAAGACTGTTATATGATGATATCTATAACAGTTATCGCAATAAAGATATGTTGAGGCAGAATGTCCAATTCGCAAAATGTCCAATTTGCTAAATGTATATTTTGCAAATTTGACATTCTGCGAACTGGACATTTTGCGATTAGAACATTTGCGAATTAGACATTTTGCGAAATGAACATTTTGCGAATGGGGCATTCTGTGTATTGGACATTCTGCGAACTGAATATTTTGCAAATTAAACGTTTTGCGACCGCTGGACCTTTTGCGAATTGGATGAATCATATAGGTAGGCTGTGATATAAGTATGGATTTCGTAAAAGGTCCAATTAAAAATTAAGTATACAGTCGGTCGTCGAAACCCCCTATTTGCTTAGAAAATCGCAGACATGCAAGATACATACTGACTGGATATCGAAGCGCATTTATTATAAAAATGCTTAAAAAAATACATAAAAAAAAACATACTTCGAAACATATAACCTCCTCCTTTTTTGGGAAGTCGGTTAAAAATAATAAAAACTACGCATGTAATCAGATTACTGACTACTGTAATCAAAACTAACGATTACAAATGTAATCATGATTGAAAGTAATCTAGATTAAAAGTAATCATGATTGATGTAGTCATGATTACTTTCAATCAAATTATTAATCCGATTACAAAAGTAGTTGATTACGCCCAACTCTGCCTATGGCAACTTTCCGTCTCCATCATCAGGACGCTGGACTTCATGTAGGACCAGAGTACTAAAGAACACAAACCAAACAAGCCCAAACTCGACCAGGTTACATGGTTTAATTACAGAGTTCCTATGGCAACCTTCCGTCTCCATCATCAGGACGCTGGACTTCATGTAGGACCAGAGTACTAAAGAACACAAACCAAACAAGCCCAAACTCGACCAGGTTACATGGTTTAGTTACAGAGTTCCTATGGCAACCTTCCGTCTCCATCATCAGGACGCTGGACTTCATGTAGGACCAGAGTACTAAAGAACACAAACCAAACAAGCCCAAACTCGACCAGGTTACATGGTTTAGTTACAGAGTTCCTATGGCAACCTTCCGTCTCCAACATCAGGACGCTGGACTTCATGTAGGACCAGAGTACTAAAGAACACAAACCAAACAAGCCCAAACTCGACCAGGTTACATGGTTTAGTTACAGAGTTCCTATGGCAACCTTCCGTCTCCATCATCAGGACGCTGGACTTCATGTAGGACCAGAGTACTAAAGAACACAAACCAAACAAGCCCAAACTCGACCAGGTTACATGGTTTAATTACAGAGTTCCTATGGCAACCTTCTGTCTCCATCATCAGGACGCTGGACTTCATGTATGGCTAGAGTACTAAGGAAGACAAAACACACACTGGAATATTAACGAAGAAAAATAAAAAGGTACTTTCTTTTCCGCACAAGTATCAAAACCAGTTGATCTAACTGAGTTTTCGTATATGCACAGCGATGTATTTGTCCGTGGGATTTTGCTGCATAGCGACAGGGAGCGACACAGGGCCGTCCTTTCACAGAGGCTCACATGAGCCGACTGAAGCTTCGTTCGAAATGTTGTCACTTTATACTATGGAAAAACGAAACAGTTAAACTGATAATTTTTATTTTATATAAATTTTGTTAAAACTTGATGGTTTTCTTTGAAATAAATAATATTGATTATATATATTATATGTTTCTATTTTTCTTTTAAAGAATATTTCACAAATTACTCAGTTTTTTATACCGAAACCTTACCCTGTTTTCGTTGTTTTCGCGGAAAGAGGCTAGGAAAAACTAATTTTATAGTATTTAATACTACTTTTTACACAAAATAAAATAGAAACTAATATAGTCAAAGGTTTACAGTACCCATCAGTACCCGTAACACTTTATAAAATTCAATGAATTTATCGGAAATCGAACCGGCAAATGGCAAATTTCATTGATTTTTGTAAACGCGTCCTTAACATAATTGGACAAATGAGGTATCGTTTGAAGCGTCTTGTTCGTCCGCTAGATAGGGGATACGAGTTTATTCCCGATGAGTCATCCCAAGATTAGTAACACTGGGACTCAAAGGGAAAAAAAGTATCGATGAGTCACAGTATTACTCATTGCAACTTATGTTTTTCCCCATGAGTCGCACTCTTATACTCATCGGCACTTTGTACTCCCGTTGAGTAACACTGTTACTAAACGAAACTCTGTAATCCTGTTGAGTATCAGAAATTAATTAAGTGGCAATGAGTATTTCCCTTACTAATCTTGGTATGACTCATCGGGAATAAACCGGGATACGTACGACTGAGTTAGCGTGTACAGTACAAAAAAAAACACACTCACTTCTAATTTCTATAATCCAGGTTTGAAGTTGAACAGTTATTTGTTGTTTAGTATGACGAAAGAGAGCATTCAACGTGTCAAAAGTTCAACTTCAAGTCTGCGTTCTATGAGTATTTAATTTTTTTGGTGCTTGCGAGTGCGACCCATTTCGGTTAGTTTGTTTGGTGGGTGTTTTCCATGATGCGCATGCTATGAGGTGCGTGCGATGCGACACGAAGTTCTTATTTTTAGGGTTCCGTACCTCAAAAGGCAAAAACAGAACCCTTATAAGATCACTTTGTTGTCCGTCTGTCTGTCAAACTTTTTTTTCTTAGGAATGCACCATGGAAGTAATAAGTACTTTGTACAAAAGTACTTACTACTTCCATGGAATGCACATAATCTAGGGGCTATAATAGCATTATTGACATTGACAGTTGATGTTGATAGATTTTGTTGTAGCAGTCAAGTCAGCAGTATTTTTCTTTTCTTTCTTCTGTCTGTTTGAGAATTTGAAAACTTGCTTTTAATGTTTTAGTCGATTCAGTTCAGGCCAGGTCAGCTTTTTCCATAAAATATTGGGATCTAGATAGCGTGGGCTTGAATTTTACACGGTAACACGTGAAAATGGACGAGCTACGGGCGTTTTTTAACAATCCTCGTCCGTCTAGCTCTCAGGTTAAAAAACTACGCGGGCCTCTTACCGGAGGATTTCGCATTACAAAAGAAGACACTATAAATGAGCTTAATAGGAAGGAAGAACATCGTCGGACTCAGGTTCTTAGCAGCACGGATTATGCTAGAGAAGTTAAGGAAAGAGAAACTGCGACTTACTTGAAGGTAATCCGAAATAGATAAAAAAGTACTTCAATGAAAATTCGTTTGTAGACCCTGCAATTGTTGTTGCTTTTGTGCAGCATTGCTTTAACATGTTAGGTACCTACATTGTACCCTCAATCAGGTACAATAATTTTTTGTCCAAATCACTACATAAAACATGTTTACAAATGTTTGCAAACAATGCGTTTATTGTTTGTAAACATTATACAGAAGCAAGCAATATTAAACGAAAGCGTGCAACAGCAACAACTGCCGTCATCCCAAGTCACTCCAAAAAGGTTCAGCTGAATGTTAATAAAAATACAAATTTCCTTCTTCAAAAAGCTTTTTTATGCAACCTCACACAAGTTACTTTTCCAGGGATAGAAGTTAGGTTCAGGTTATTTTTTTTTATGACCAACTTGAAAAACTTGAGGGTAGAAAATAAGTTAGGTTCAAGTTATTTTTTATGACCACCCGGAAAGGCTTGAGGGCAATAATAAGTTAGGTTCAGGTTATTTTTTGTATGACCACCCTGAAAGACTTTGAGGGCAGAATAGAAGTTAGTTTCAGGTTATTTTTTATGACCACGGGGAAAAACTTTGAGGGCAGAGAAGGAGGTAGGTTCAGGTTATTTTTTTTATGATGACCTGGAAAGACTGAGGGCAGAAAAGAAGTTAGGTTCATGTTACCACATACATTTAACTACCCTTTCCCTCCTCTCCCTTTAAATTGTCATAGTTTTGTCTATTTTGTTATGTATTTAGTAAATATTACAATATTTTGTTTCAAATATTTTGCTTTTTGGTTATTTAGGGGGGTGGGAGGCATTGCAGGAAGTCTCCCATACTCCTTATCACATTGTTGTAGTTTATCCATCTTGATGATATGATATACATGTTGGCTCGCAGGTTTGCCCATTGTAGCAATGATGCCAAAATTACATTGTTCAAAGCATATTGTCAGTCATTCTAAGTACATAGTTGGTCTGTGGGTCAAGTAAACTCCTAAAGCTATGGACGCAATTAGAGTCCAGTATAATAATGGTTTGGTTATAATATGGAGTGATGATGGGGCTACCGCAATTTCGTAGCGCATGATGTTTGTGGAAAGGAGAGTAGACAATTTCTTTGCCATCATGTGAAAGAAGACAGCCTCTTTATTGCAAAAACTTTGCGGTGGCTCCAGTATCATTCTGAGAGCTCTGGTAGACAGATATGACTCACCCTTTTTAAAACATTGTGGGGGATATTTGTCTACCAAAAATAATTTTAGATATAGGTTTCTCATTTTTGTTAAAAATCTTTACTAATAACTAGTTTTCAGATGTATTTTTACTATGATTATATATTACATGTGGGCCTCGTTTGGCATAACATGTTGCCTAAAAAATCATGATGTGTTGAATCACAAGAATTTTTAAATCCTATCTAAGACCTTCCTTTTATACTTTAGTGTGTTATTTTTAGAATGAAACAGAGCGTGATCAATGGCAGAGTGTATCAGGAGGCCTGGAATCTTTGGAGCATTTATCGTCATGGGGAGTATCTCTACAGAACTTT
>JAEMBS010000361.1:0-26642 GCA_018467065.1 Ephestia elutella
TGTAAAGCGTCTTAATATTTTATTTAAATTGAGCTTTATTTTTTAAATTAAATAAGCTAATATTTTCGTAGTAGAAAACTAGCTTTTGCCCACCGCTTCTCCTGCGTGAATTTTTCACGGGAACAATGCTTTTTCCTGGGGTGAAAGGTACCCTATGTCTTTTTCAACACGTTGAACTATGTGTATGCGAATTTCAGAAAGATTGGTTCAGTAGATAAAGCGTGAAGAGGTAACAAACAAACAAACTCATAAATAAATAAACAAACTCACTTTAGCATTTATAATATTAGTAAGGATTAAGTAATTTTTAATATTGTCTTAATCTCTATAATACTTTTCCTCCTGAGTCAAAGGGGTATAGAACATTATTTTCTTATTTGCTTAAGTTATAAATATATTGCCTCATACAGTATTAGATATAACTTATTATGTACTCGCAGTAAATAATAAATTGAATCGGAGTTATAACTATTTGGGAAGTTTTAACCAATGATTTATGATATGTCGTAAAATTTCTATCCTCATTTTATTTAAACAGTAAAATATTATTAGTTTTCTGGCTATAGAACTATACTAGTTTTTGGTGGCTGCGCGAGGTGCAAGCACCTCGCGTGCTGTGCAGGGCAGTATTTTTTGCAGTTCCGATTGCACGAAAAAAAGTTTGGGAAATAATGAAAAAGTCATCTACAAAGAAATGTTGTCGGTTGGGATTAGGTGAAGAGCCGAAAGAGTACTTTGCCTTATGCTCTTTGCTGTTAAAACGCAGCTCGGCCTACGGCCTCGCTGGCGGCGCAAGCTCGGCCTTCAGCCTCGCTTGCCCCGGCTGGAGGAGGGGCTCGGCCTCCGGCCTCGCCTCGCCTCTCGGATTCATATACGCAGCTCGGCCTGCGGCCTCGCTTGCCGCGGAGCCTCGGCCTTCGGCCTCGGCTCCCCGGCTGGTGACTAGAGGTATGAGTTGTCATCATCACGTCATCCACGAATGGCTCGGCCTTCGGCCTCGCCCAATTCTTTTCGCACGAGACGGAGCTCGGCCTTCGGCCTCGCCTGGACGCAGCTCGGCCTGCGGCCTCGCGGGCGCAAGCTTCGGCCTACGGCCTCGCTTGCGCAGCTTGGATCTCGGCCTTCGGCCTCGCTCCTGCCCCCCCAGCCCTCGATTTACACGCAGCTCGGCCTTCGGCCTCGCTTGCCGCGGAGCCTCGGCCAACGGCCTCGGCTCCCCGGCTGGTGACTTGGCTGGCCCATACAAAACTCTTCGAAAAAATTTCGAAAAAAAAAAAACCAGTCAGTTTGGGGGTCCCACGGTCTCAACATAAAAAATTGTCTATGACGGTAAAAGTCTACGAGTCCGTTTTCCCCCTAAAAACCCCTGTCAAGTTTGTATGGAAAAATAAAATTTTGTATGGAGAAAAAAAGTCAAAAAAACCATAGACTACCGCCGGCTGTGGTCGTTGCCCAGGGTCCTCTATGACATTTGGTCGAGCACCCCCACCCAACCAACACAAATTTGCTGTATATAAGCTTTGGAGCCAATCCGATTATACCCTAAGGTGCTAAGACCCAAGCGCCAGAGCGTGCTCCGCAGGCCTTGTGCAGCAAGTCTAGCGCTATTTTGGGCACAATTTTATTGCAGCTCTTAGTTCTATTTGAACTGCCCTGTAGTGCCTTAGAGGTGTGTCAAGAGCTGCAACGAATGATTAACGCTATACTGATGCTCTTGTAACACTCTTTAGTGAACGAGTGAACGATATTTAATGAACGAGTGAAGTACTAATGATATTACGCAGTTCAGTTTTGAAATAAATTCTGAAGCGTTTTTATTGTACTTGTCAACCATCAGCGCCATTCGCCATCATTAAAATATTAAAGTTTATTACATGCTTTAATGTTACGTGTTTTGCATAGCATATGATAGCAAATTAAAACGCATCCAAGTACACTGTGTACATGTATGATGTTTTTCGTGTAATTTTGAAGCGCTCTTAAGATATCATCAAATTAAGAAAAAGGTATGTAATAAATTTCATATATTTTTTTAATGAAGTTATTTTTTTAGTATTATTGTGTATTGACTGTATACTTCCTGCAATATGTAATTTGTATATGTTCAAAAAAGTCAATGAATTTGCTGAAATGCATCAGATAATCCTTAAATCATGGAAGTAAAAAGAAAAATCTTCTTTATAAATATGGCGTCCATGCAGTGCAGCTTTAACCCTCCAGGTTCCACCCCAAAACTTTTTATGCGGGTGAAAGCGTTTATTTTAACTTTTATAAAGCTCTAAGTGATTTTTTATTCCTCTAGTGCAGTTGGCATCGTCAAAAAGGCTGTAATTTTGCCTGTTCTGAAGGCATAAGTACTAATGTAATGTGTTTTACAGGTGTAAACTACTTATTAATTGGCATTGTGTTCGTTTTGGGGATCCGTATAAGATCCAAATATAATCCAAATAAAAATTAATATCAGTCATTCAAGTAAGTAAGTTCTAATCCAACTGTTTATATCTAACAGCTATGCATTATTATTATCAGCTTGATTCATAAGTAGTTAATATTTTTTTCATTTTCAGAATGCCTTTTAAAATCGTACAGACGTGCGAAAATAACCAATACCAGCTCACAGTTTGCCCATCAGGGTGGGACTTCCACAGTACATTATACTGGCAAAAAAAAATTAAAAAATATCTCACAAATGAGGATTCGGTACCAAAACCTGATTGGTCAGAAACAAAAAATTGAAAATGACATGAATAAAGCTGAATTAACAATTTATTACAATTATTATTTATTACAATTTATTATTAAAATGAATTATTACCTTAAAAATGCCATGAGAACAATATATACTCATATAATACTAGCTTTCGCCCGCGGCTTCGTCCGCGTGAATTTCCCACGGGAACAGTGCTTTTTCCCGGGATGAAAGGTACCCTTTGTCCTTCTCCGTACTTCCAGCTATGTGTATGCGAAATTTCACGAAGATTGGTTCAGTAGATAAAGCGTGAAGAGGTAACAAACAAACCAACGAACTCACTTTCGCATTTATAATATTAGTTAGGATTAGGATAGGATACAATAATGCAGGAACATTGTTCCCGTTGACCTAAAATTATGAATTTGGTAAAAAGCAAGGTCTAACAGTATAACAGAACAGGAATAAATATGAAAACTGTAAATATGTTATTGGAAGTCTAAAAAAAAGTATTACAAACTTATTTTTGCGCTGGATTCAGTACGAATCTTAGGGATCGAACTGCAAAGTTAAGTTTGTTTTGAAACTAGTTGGTCTTTTAGTTAGAGCTATATTGTGAGATGTACTACATATGATATACATACTTTGCATGTAAGGAACCCTCGGTGCCCGAGTTTGACTCGAACTTGGCCGTATTTTTATTACTCAAGGAAGCTTTTGCTCCCATTTCTAAAGATTTAAAGTAGGCTATAGTCATATTTATGGACTTTGTGGAACTTATACTCCATAAGAGTTATTATTACCACTGTTACTAGAACTTCAAGTAGAATATCAGTGATTATTTTAACTCATAAACAGCTGCTTTTAATAGACTACAATGAACTTTTTTAAGCAGTCAATTGGCGTTTAACAGTTACAAGATAATCCAGTAAGCAGCTTTCAGTAATAAAATGCGCTTTGCAACTCTCTATTAAAGACGTAAGTAATAAATAGGCTCTAGAATGAACTGTTTTGAAGGCAAGGGTAGTACTTACTCCTGTTACTGCCACTGTTAGTTACTTTTGTAGCTACAGCCGTTAGCGGGAGCCAATATGCAACTTAAAACTGCTTCTTGAACTCTTAAGCCGCTGTTAAATAACTTAAAGCTATAAAATGTAGCTGCAATTTCCACTAGTGTGTTGGTTGGGCACCTATCTATTATGGTTTCCGCGGGCAGTACCCCTATCAGTCCGGAACTGCTCCAAGTTCCACTTTCGTATATTTCCCGGTGCCTCCTCACCCTCTCCACACTTCCTCATCATTACTTTTTCCCAGTTGTGAGTTCCGTAGAACAAACAATTTATGTCAATGAGTCAGTCAGTCAGTCAGTGGTAATGCAGCTATATATATATAGGGGAACCAACCAGCTGGAAGCTCGGCCTTCGGCCTCGCTTCCAGCTTGGTTGGTTCGAACTAGGCTGAACGTCCACTGCGAACTAGCCCAACTAAGCTAACATATCTGAATACGAAACTATTGATTTCTGTTTTTTACCTTATCACGCTGAAAAGAATTAAATTTGGCATACGGGTCTACTCTACTCGTATCATTGAATAGTACATAGTCTTCTTTTATCCCCAATTTCTCACAGCTAGTACGGGTCACTTATGATTATATTAATATATTCATTCCAACTAGTAAACAGAAGCCAATGAACGCGAACATTAGTGAAATGAAATGTTAATATCGTTGTGATATCGTGGACGTGATCAAATTCACTTTCTAACACTCGGATTGCTGACTTGATTTTTTTTCGTCGACTCGTAAAAGTAAAGTAAGGAGTTATATATGTTTGCAATGCGGCTTTGGTATTTTGGCTTGATGGAAAATATACATGGTCACTTCTATCAATGCATATAATAAAACTGTAACTGGTCTGTGTCTGTACATAGGAGATATTTAAGAAAAAAAACTATGAGGGGTCTATGAGGGCCAATAGAAGCCAAAACCATTCTGTGTGTTTGTACGTGCATCAGACAAAAACTTCTGGACGAAATTTAATGCGGTTTTCACAATTGTATTGCTGAAGATCTAACTTAAAATCAAGCGTAGGTTTCATCTTGATATGTCACTTAGAACCTGAGATACTCTCTCTCTCTCTCTCTCAGCTGAAACCGTCCACTGCTGGACAAAGGCCTCCCCCAAAAATTTCCATAACGACCGGTCCTGCGCTGCCCGCATCCATGCGCTCTTTTTTATTTTTCCTAAGATACTAACAATATTAAATTAAGCGCAGACGAAGTTCGTGGGGCAAGCTCGTAATAAATAACGTGACTTCAGTGCATTTAATGAATACAAGGATATTTTTAAAGGTTAAAATTAAAGGTTAATATGTAGATCAAATTAATGAATTAAACATTTCCACTAAGTGGTATGTGCAATCAAATTTAGTATTCACATGAATATTTAAAACCTAGACGCTCAAAAGAACTAAGCTACATGATAATTAGATAATTCACTGATTTATTTATTTCCTCAATTAAGCGCTCACATTAATTATAACAAAGACTTAAATATTAGTTATTTTCTTGGTTCAAATATATTGCTTGTGGTTCAGTTAAATTTTATACAGAAACTAGCTTTCGCCCGCGTTAATTTCCTACGGGAACAGTTCCCGGGATGAAAGATACCCTAGGTCCTTCTCCGTACTTCCAGCTATGTGTATGCGAAATTTCAGGAATATTGGTTTAGTAGATGAAGCGTGAAGAGGTAACAAACAAACAAATAAACAAACAAACTCACTTTCGCATTTATAATATTAGTAGGATTAGGATTACTGATTTTGAAAAAAATTGGAGTAGAAGACAAACAAAGACCACTCTTTCCTCATAAACCTAGAGGCTAAAATAGGGGATGAATATTTATGTAGAGTCTATACATAACCGCGGGAGATCAAGATAGTTAAGTATCCAATAAAATGTGACAGGAAGAACTTAAATGAGTCTGACTTGACATACAGTAAAACATAGCGATCACCTGTTATCAACTAATCTAAGGTTTAAGATTTGTAGCCAATCAGATTTTATTGCCGGATATGGCTTATATATGTCTAGAAAATATATAATTGGCGCATTATGTTTTATTTATATTTATTAACAGGATACATTAGGAGGGATATCCGTCGGAACTTTTTGTAACATTATAAATATTTTGAGAAGTCTACATATCCCATTTCATCTAGAATGAGTTTAATGCGTTACAATTGTTTTACTCAAATCTACGAAGAACATAAATATTGTACTTACCTACGACTTACAGTACTTTTGTTTTCGTAGATATTTTTATTTAAAAGTTAATTTTAAAGTTAATCTATAATAAAGTTTAGCCCATAAGGTAAAGGCCTCTACTGATGGCCCTTAAACAGGGCTGATATCCGATCCAATTTTAAAATATCCGTAAGGCCTTGCACCTGCTCAGAAATCCGTAGATTGCCTTCACTTAAATCCGTAAATCTACGGATTTATGTAAAGGCAATATACGGACCTTAACGGATTTCAATCAAAGCCTTTACAGGTTTTTATATATTGCATCTAGTAACACTGCTTCCGATATCAGCCCTGATTAAGGGCCGTCAGTAGAGGCCTTAAGTTTAATCTCAATTTTTTTTATAAACACCCTCTGAAGTTGATATATTATACATATAGGTACAAAGTTGTTCAGCGTGATTCCTACTAGACAAAACACAAGCTAGGCTCGTTACAGAGAAAGGCAAAATAATAATTAATGTAAAATCAATGTGCTTAGCACAACAAGCCTTAGTTCTAGTCTCGGACCGAGTGAATTTGATCCATTTCACAGTTACATAACCCGGCTATTGGAGCGGAAAATACGCACAGCTCCGGACCCACCTGACTCTGTTTGGGTTCAAAATGTTTCATTCTCTGAAGCGGTGGTGGCCGAGTGGTAGGTTAGGCGCCCGCCTGTGGCTACAAACAACGGCGGATCCAGGATTTTTTTCTGGGGGGCACAAGGACCGTGGCGGACTATGCATGTTGGGGGGGAGGGGGGTGCAACAAATCGACATCCGTCCTGATGCTGTTGCCGTCCGCATTGAAACCAATCCTAAAGGAATCTCCCTCTACAGTAGGTACAAAAAAAGCAGTCTGGGTAAATCCGCTACTGGCTACAAAGGTCCCAGGTGCGAATCCTGCCCTTGCTACATAAATTTTTATACCAATCTGACTCATATACATTTAGTTCTCATCAACCACCACTTGCTTCCATTGAAGGAAAACATCGTAAGGAAACTTGTACTCTGGTTGATGATTATCAGCTAGTGAAACAGAGAAGGCAGTGGCAAACCACTCCATTAAAATTACTAAGATAGTCGTTGTGTGTGACCACGACCCGCAGTCATGAGGAATACGACTAAAGGTTAGGTTGTATTTATCATTTTAAGTAGATTTGGAGTAATTTAAAAAACTAACAATTAGATATTTTGGTAACTTTATGTTCTGAAAATTGCACATTGTGACATTTTAATATCATTGCACATTATGAACTACTGATTTGCTGGTTTCATGCGGTCTACCGACCATAAAAGACTGCCATATATATCCTATACTTAAATCGTTTAAACCGAATCGCACCTTTACTTAAGTAGTTTAAAATTACTTAACATTTAATATACGTGTCAGTTGTGAAAATATTGCTATACATCCTGCTTATAACTGCGCGTAATATAAGTCATTGATGGTCACTTTAGTTGGTGACACTTAAGTGAATGTCTTAAAGTTAGAAAAGTATTTTGTTATTTTATTTAAGGACTTTATTATTTATAATAATCAAAGAAAAATATTTATTTTGAAACAAAGACCTACAAATTCTAACTACGAATTTGATGACGAATATTTTTTATGACGAATTGAAATTAACTTTCATTTAAATACCTGTCAATTGTAATAATTTTAGATACCTTCATACTGCCTAGAGTATTTTTATACATAAAGAAAATGTTTAAAGGTACATTGTTTTAATATTAGCTACTGTATTTTGTATATAATTTATAAGTAAACTTGGTAGCTAGTTGTTTAAATGCTGTCATAGGGCAAGTCTACAAACAAAGTTGTCTTACTAACTCGTACTATTACATATTTTATTGTTCATTAGCAACTTTACTTGTAACTTAAGCTAATATTGTCTTAAATGGCACCATAAAAATAAATAAAAGGCGCTTAGGCGTAATATGACAGAAATTGTGTAATTAAACTTAATAGTAAGAAGACTTTTCCTTTTCAGATAAATGATAGTGAAATGTTGTAACTTGTGTACCGGCCGCGCAGATTTACTTTCATAAAACAAGTTTTTGTGCACCACTTATCGTGAACAGGGTCCACACAAATAAATTATCAAATCAAATATTTCTCTGATTTAAATCAGGTGATCGTGACTGCCAACTGCCACACTCATGGTCGAACATTTAGAAAGCGACAATTAATTGTGTAACAAAACCCTTACCTTAATCTATATCAAAAACGTTCAATTTCAGCTGGATAAAACACTTTGAAAATTATGTCGAATCCACCATCGTTCCGTCACTTCCGAGGGTTAACACCTTATCACCTTCACAGTTTAAAAAAAACGTCAACACAACACACACTTCCCGCCGAAAATCATTTTGAAAAATAATTTCAGTTCCGAATCAGTGGCGATGTCATCGGCCTCAGTGCAATCCGGACACTGGAGGTGTCGCGATTGGTTTTTCGTGCTCGAGTGCGCTCAATCGCAATTAGGAAAATAATTATTGAAACTTGGATTATTTTTCTTTTTTAAATTTGGCGGGCGGCGTGTGTTACGTTGTGTCGTGAGCGTGCGTGCTGTACGCGGGGAACGGTGCGCGTTGTGCGACTGAAGTGACCGCAGTTACTATCGCCGCTTAGCCCACCGCTGCCCATATGTTGTTGCACTTCAGAAACATATACCTCCACAACCCTCACACATGATCACAGATCTCTTATTCTGATTCCGAACACTAAACGGGTCAAATACTTGCCTACAATGGTTTCGTTTCAAGTCGCGCGAACAATACAACTGCAATATTTCAGGTTTCAAAAACGAAAGTATACTTATTTACATGAAAATATATCACTGATGGCACTAGATTGTGTTTTGCATGTTATTTTGGTAGTAATGTCAAAATAAGTATGTTGCCAAAGAACCAAATTTTCGTGTGTGACAAATCGGAGTGCAATCACGCACAGTTTTAACTGCACGTAACATTTTGACCAACTTTTTGCATTATTTAGGATTAATATTTTCACAATATTCTTCCTTGTCGACCAAGTTTAATTCTCAGATCTAGATTCTAGACCCTACTGGGTCTTTATAGAGCTAATAATAGTCAAAACTATTATTTTTAAACCTTTTGTCTTTCTATCTGCCTGTATGTTTGAACCTAAGACAGAACCTGAGATACCCAAATTTGAGTAAATTACCTACGCTCGGACGAAGTTGCGGAGTTGCTGGCACACCTACCTAACAAAACATATTTTGGACGTCACATGGAATAAAAGTTTGAAACTACTTTTTTTATATTGGGGCGGCAGACGAGCAAACTGGTCACCTGATGATAAGCCATATTTCCCTCCAATCCCAAGGGGTGGTTATAGAAGTCGAATGTACCTACCAATTATTGAATTACTAGAGTAGCTATAGTCGCAAAGCCAAATATTATCGGCGAGACTAAAGCCCACAGGCTTCGCTGGCTTGTCCACGTGGAGAGGATGGAGGAAAGCCGTGGAGTAAAAAAGGCTATCTGGGAAAGTCCAAAGGTCGGCCACCGGTCGGCCGTCCCAGATACCCGATGGTTTGACGAGGTCCAGAAAGACTTGCGCGAGCTACACGCCGATGACTGGCAGGAGATGGCGCAGGCTGGACAGTTCCAAACGGAGATCCATATTATCGGATGTCAAGGCTCATTTTGGGTTGCTGCGCCATACTTAATAGTTAATATTTAGTTATTATTGTGGCTTCATGATGGGATTCCCAAGCTTGCATCGGAAAGAATACTTGTGCCTAGCCAACAATCACATAAATTATTGAGAAAAGTACTTTTGCTTTATAAATACTTATAGGGGCAACAAATTATATGCACATGTAAAAATAAAATAACCGGCCAAGTGCGAGTCAGACTCGCGCACCGAGAGTTCCGAACATGCAAAGCATCTCACATTATAGCTCTAACAAAAAGACTAACTAGATTCAAAAACAAACTTAACTTTGTAGTTCAACCCCTAGGGATTCATACTGCATCGAGCGCAAAAATAAGTTTGTAATATTTTTTTTAGACTTCTAACTACATATTTACAATTTTCAGATTTATTCCTGTACAAGTACTGTTAGACCTTGCTTGTTGCCAAATTTCATAATTTTAGGTCAACGGGAAGTATATAGGTACTCTATAGGTTTTGATTGATGTCTGAAATCGCAAAATATAAAAAACATCGCAACATTTACGGTATTATCTCCTGATGGCGTTGACGTATAATTTTGATTAATTTTTTGCTAAAAGACACCGTGGATCCATGTATTCGATATTAATTTCAACTCAAATAACAGACGGACAACAAAGTGATCTATATAGGGGTAAAGATAGAGGTTTCGTTTTTGCCTTTTGAGGTACGGAACCCTAAAAATGAGTAGGAACAAATTTTTTTTTCTTCTTTTACAAACTTCTTTATGTGATCGTTCGTACGTAATTTTACATAAAGCTAGCCCCAGCCATTCAGCATGAGTGGATTGATCATGATCACCTGTCCCCAAAATGCGTCGTCTTGCGCTGGCGTCCCCAAAAATAAATATAACCCTGTTTAATCATGTAGGAAAGCAGATAAATGGCATTTTAGGTGCAAAAAATGATTAAATTTGCCCTAGTATCCTCTGACAAGGAGTTACTTAAGTATAGATATAATAGTTTTCCCCTGGCCCTGTGGATAGGCCACAAATTAGAAACTAGGGATTTTCCGTTAGTTTGCTACGGTCCTTAAGATCTCTCTCACTTTGGAGTTTTCAAGATAAGACCAAGATGAATAAACTGAGGTACAAATCCTTAATTTGATCAACTTCAATAGTCTACTTCCGGTCCAGATAAGAACTTCCGGTCATATAATTATAGAATTTCTGAACACATTACAAACATAAATAAATATTGGCTTTTGAACGAAACGATAGCTGTCAACTTGACTGACACAAAACGTCAAAATCTCTGCAGTAAGTTGTAATAAACATTTTATTTTAATAAAGTTTTATATTTTTTATTGCAAATTGCAACAGTGCAAGTGCAACTTCAAATCCCCATCTTTGGAGAAACATCATTAGACATTTTATGGTTTATTTTCACATTTTAGTTTAAAATGCAAATCATACAATTATTTTGATTCTCTTTTTTTACATTTAATGTTCAAATAAATATACCTACCTACCTAACATTGGATTTGGAATTGGAAATAATTACTACCTACATTAAGATTATAAAAATATAAAAAAATGTGTTGACCGTAGACGAAAAATGTTGATGATTACTGGCCCTTACGTCATTTGTCGTCATTCAATTCAAGTTCATCAGCCTTGTTTTATGAAACGAATGGTCAAGTCAACGGTGTTTTTTATAGAAAATAACCTTGAAGTTACTAATGCCTTGTATGAATCAAAGCGCCAAGCGGATTCTTCTCGGCTCGTCACATATGTTTCCACAGTCGCAGTCAGTGTTCAACATGAAAAATACGTGAATTCCCTCAAGGAGCGACTTTAGTAAGTACAGATTTCACTGTTGTGGGGAAACCTTGGTTTCATAGCCTTGTTCATCGAAGCATGGAGAGTCTGAAACTTTTTCCAGTGTCGTCCGACGTCTTGTGTCGTCTCGGAATAAACACGGCCTTCTACCACGAAATCTGTAGAAAAACTAAAAATTCGCTATTCTTATCTTATCATAGTAGATTATGTGCACAAGTGTTCGCATCACGCCGTGTAATGGACATAACATTTGTCACATAAAACACGGAACATACAAAACAGTTGCAAAAATATTCATGGAACGTTCAGAGTTGACGTTAAGTTTCCACAACTTAATAAAGCGAGGTGTGTAATGTGTATTATGTTCACAAAAAATGTGTTTGTTTAGTTCAGTGATACCTACTTGTAAAGTGTTTTATGTAGTGTACTTAGTTATTTTGTAATGTTACTAATTTTTGTTTGCTTAGAAAAGGCATTTTCCTTAAGAGAGTGATGTTCATATAAAGAATACTTAAGGTATTTTTGAGCCAAAAGTAAGTAGTCTGTAGGTTAACTTATTACAGAGTCCACAGATGATCTATGTATGACATTATGCTGTAAGTTTGATGGCATAGAAACACAATTCTAATGTCTTTTAGGAGGCATTCCATATTTTTATCCTAACTTAATAAATAGGTAGGTAGGTACCTATTGCGTAGTAGTTTTTAAATATTTGTTTTGTTTGAAATTGTCTTACGAACATAAATTTTCAGTTACTTTTGTTTTACAATTAGACAGAAAATTGTTTCTAATATTTGTTAGAAAGTGTATAGTCTCATAAATAGCAACAGTATTAAGTAGTCTAAGATTATTCTTGTTCATGATGGCATGAACTAAACACCATTTTTTTCAATTTTGTTAAAAAACAAAGCACGCTAACAAATGGGTCATCTCTTCCATCCATTTCAGTACAAGTTTCCAAGTTCATCAGTTTCATCTCTGAGTTGATAGCCCAATCGGTCATACAGCATTAAATTTTTTACATATAGATTTATCTGACAGTAAAATCAATGAGCTGCATATCAGTTACCCCACATTTATCTGATTATGCAGTTCATTGTTTAGTATTTACTCAGTAAACGGTTTCAATTAGGCTAATTGATATTGGCCAAGTACATTGATCTTCCATCAATCAATAAATTTTTTTAAAGTGAAAATTATTTTCATTGTTTGATAGACCATTGATTATTTTTTGGTTTTAATTTGGTAGTTCTTGAGATAAGTGAATTTAAAGTAAAGTAAGAAACAAATTCTGGCTTTGTTACTTCTAGTAAATAATATTGCCATCAGAAAATCAAAATCAATGTCAAATCAAAAATATTTATTTACGTTTACATTCATGATCTTATAACAAGATGCTGGAGTCTTCTTTTAAGATCAAGGATGTCTGCAAGAAAATTGATTTATGAATAAAAATAGTATGTTAATTTTAAAAATTTCCTTTTAAAGATGAGGAACTGTACGGCTACACAAACTATGCGATGGACACCCCAACACCCACAGCGGGGGACGGCACATTCCAGCCCATGGACTCCTTGACACATACCCTCGACTCTGACTTCGATGAGAGCCTTGCTGTGCCAGAGTCTCTCTCTGTGATCGGAGACAAGAACGATGGCAAGGAGGAACATGATTCCGGTAAGTTCATTATATAAGTTCTCGTATATTAGTTAGGTTTGACTATCAGACAATGCTTTTAGCATTAAGTCCACCTTTTGGACTGTACTTTTATTTATTTAAAACTTTATTGCAGAAAATTACAAAAATATACTTAAGTATGTGTGGACAATATAGTTTGAATAAAAAAATAACAATTTCCTACCTTTATTAGCTCAACTTTTTTAATTTTATTGGAATCAATGCTATTTGAATCAGTGCTCTAAAAACCTACATTAATTTTAACCTACTTTAATTTTGTAATTTTTTTTCATTGTTTACTTAATCACCTTCCACTGACAATGACTTGATTACATAGGGGGAAAATACCTTTTCAACATTTTTGCATAAATCAAACCTATATAGTGAAGGTTTTTAGGACATCCTTGAAATAATAAAATAGTACTTTGTAGCTTCTGCGTGCTGTGATTGGTCCACACAAGTGATAATGCGCTTTGTTTACAGTTAAACAATCATATCTGTCCTTATCTAGATAAGGGGCTTCAAAATGCTCCCTTATTTAGTTATTTACATAAATAAACATACATTTTTTGTGGGCATACCTAGTCCCGAAATAGAATTAATTTGGGACGAAAGAAGAAAGAAACATAGTTTCGGACGACCCGATAATAGTGGGGCGAAGACCGAACATACGAACCAGCAGAACTCAGACTTTTACTGAACGAAACAAAGGGACGTCATCATATCTTTGTGTTACAATTGCTTTATATTGCTTTGTTGAGTAATAAAGGATATTGTTATTCTTGATATATTGTTGTTCTGGTAAAAGTCATAAATCGGTTAATCTTTTTATTGTACAGTCTCCCACCAACAATAAAAAGTTACAGCGATAATAATTGATTAGAAGTTAGACATTAAAAAGATACCAGTATTCAATGATTGATTTGAAATTCACGATATGATGACACCAGTTCCAAAGGTATTTTGATCTAAGTATACTAACACTAGCTGCGTTCAAAGGCTTCGCTGCTGTGGGAACTTTTGGATTTCCGTACAGAGCGTCTCATGATTATGGCTATCTTATACAAAAACAATGTAGTACCAGAGAACTATTCAGCTTTTTTTTTCGTCTTCGTGTGTCTAAAATATGTATTACTAACTAGCTGCGCCCCAGGGCTTCGCCCCCGTAAAAATTTCGGATAAAAAGTACCCTATGTGCTATTTTTGGTGTTTTTCTACCCGTATACCAAATTTCATCGAAATCCCTCCAGTAGGTCTTGCGTGATTGAGTAACAAACATCCTCACAAACTCACATCCAAACTTACGCATTTATAATATTAGTAGGATTTTAGGTTAAGATTTCAATGTTGCTAACAATAACGGACTCTGTCTGAATAAATAAATTATATACCTACCTAATATTACAGATAAAAAGTAATAGTGGTAACATACAAACGCAAGCAGAATAATTAGTTATTGTTAAAGCAACTTATTGTTATTCAAAACTGCATGATATCAAAGTCGACGGAATTTATCCTTTGACATTGAAAAAACCTATTTGTACAGTCAACTCCATGTCAAATTGCCCGACTTTGAATTCTATGGCACTGTAATAGTGCAGAATCTATATTTTATATCTAAAACCTCTAAAATAAGACTGTACCTAGTCTATATGTGTGTACACGGGATATTATTTAATAAAACAATGTAACTATAGGACTCTAGGTTCAATAGAAGCCAAAATGGTATGTTTTTAGAATTTTCGTCTATCTGTATATTTGTAAATAACGTGAAAAGTAGGTACTAAATTAAATTTGATGCAGTTTTTACAGTTGTATTACTGCAGGCCTAACTTAAAATCTGACATAGGTTTCATCTTACGCCACTGCGTACTTATATTAATTCTGTGCCACTGCTAAAAACCTGAGATATTATAACAGTAAATTCTACGCGGACGAAGTCGCGAGAAAAAGCAAGTTTGCAATAAATGTGAGTAGGTTGTGTTGTAGACAGTACGGTGATAAAGTTAACTATTACCACAGAATTAATATAAGTACTACGTACAGAAAGGAAGCTCCCTGCCTCTCCCGCAATATGGCGTACCCCGCACCTCTACCCCGTTCATTTGAATCGAGGGACACTATGAATCGGGGTTAACAGCTGCGAAGCGTATCTCAAGCTACTCTTACGTTTCGATTTTGTAGATAGAGAGAAACATAGTTTCATTGAAATTAATTATGGCAAGGTACTGCGCAGTTAACCTTTGTTTATCTAGTACAAACCAAGAAGGACGTAAATTTTATAAATTTCCGAAGGTTGAATACAGGTAAGCAAAGTAATTAACAATATTTCACATCATTAGATATTCATTTTTTCGTTATATGCCATTTTGTTAGTAAATGGGAGCAACATATGAGAATTAAATTTTATTTTCATGTCTTTGTCGTCGGCTTATCATCCTAATCTGCTTTTCTAAATAAATGTTGAGTATTATCCAGTAAGCAATAATGTCGCGGCGTCTTTTTATACAATATATTTTTATAAATTTTCTATGCTTGTATAGGGTATTTGACAAGGTGTAATTCTTCAACATATTATTGAATTTTTCGAATCATTCAACTAAAACAATAAAATGTTATATAGGTAATGATTTTCGTAAAATATGCCGCCGGGCGAAGGTCACACGCGTATCCTGCGCGCGCATGTCGACGGTCGTCGCTGGCGCCGCCACCGCCACGTCCGCCACTCGCTACTGTTGATTTGTTTACTAGTGAGCCGTGATATGATGACAATAAAAAATAATTTGTTTTGTTTTAGTTTAATCATATTTAACACAAAGTTTGGCGCTAATATATAACCATAGTACAATAGTATATTCAATGCGATGTGTGTCTGTGAATGATAAATAAATACTTAATAATATGTGTACTTATAATAAATTAATTTTTAAGCCTCATAGTGATGTGGTTGTGACAGTTGCAGTGCCTATGTGGAAGTTTACTTATTTATGATGCAGGTATGTTAGGTAAGTCACAAAATATATAAGCAGGTACATAAGATAAAACAATCTCAAATCTTACAGAATTGAAATATATAAGTGTTCATAATTAAACTATTCATAGCACGTAGTAACTATTTTATTAATCTGTGTCATACGTATAAATAAATAATTTTGCTGTGGCGACCCTCGTTGTTTAACGCACACATTGACGTGTTCACGGATGACAGTTTCGTTTGTAGTAGTAGTAGGTATATTTGACGCCCCGTTTATATGAAGATCCCGCCCTGTGCTATTACGTTAAATGAATCCTTTAGTTAGCGAGCTCTCGTTACCGGAAGCTAATCGTTATCTTGTGATGTTTTTCTTACTTTACGGTTAAATTGATTCATTCATTAATACAACCTTGCCGAAGGTTTTTATCGTGAAGGTTGAGGATCTATGTGCGTGCATAAAATAAAAATCTAAATTTTACTGTTATCCTACTAATATTATAAATGCGAAAGTTTGGATGCGAATTTGTGAGTTTGTGAGGATGTTTGTTACTCAATCACGCAAAATTTCGATGAAATTTGGTACACGGGTAGAAAAACTCCGGGAATCGCACATAGGTTACTTCTT
Source organism: Ephestia elutella (assembly GCA_018467065.1). Lineage (NCBI taxonomy): Eukaryota > Metazoa > Arthropoda > Insecta > Lepidoptera > Pyralidae > Ephestia > Ephestia elutella. The sequence continues at coordinate 16,733 of JAEMBS010000361.1, forward strand.
TGCAATGGTGTATTAAAATACATATATTATTTTGATGAATTTGATCCTCTCATAGGTGATAAGGGACAATATCTGTATTTTTTATCTATGCTCGGTATCATTTTATCAGCTTTTCATATACTATGTATTCACGTTCATATATTTTATAGTACTGTAACATGGGCTATCCAATCTCCTTAGATTGGATGTTCGACTTTTAAATAGAAAAGAAAAGATTATTGGTTTGATGGAATTTGTCAAAAGAACAGTCAAGAACTGATATTCAAGGGAAGATAAAGTATCCTTTCTAAATAACGTGTTTGCTGTAGGAAGTTATAGAATAAAGAAGAAGTAAAATACACAAGATGTTGTTATTTAATAATACGCATTACAGTACCTATACTAGCTTTTGCCGGAGATTCGTCTGCGCCTAATAACTAGTTCTATCTAAACGGAGCATCAAGATGAAACCTATGCCAGATTTTAAGTTCGACATACACATGAACAATACACATGTGAAAACCGCATCAAATTTCCTCCAGCACTTCTTGCGTGATTCGCATACAGACAAAATATTCTATTGACCCTATCTTGTATGTATGGACCTACACCAGTTAGTTTTTTTTTATATTATAGGTAACTAGCTTTTGCCTGCGGCTTCGCCCGCATGTATATCCTACGGGAACAGTGCTTTTTCCTGGGATGAAAGGTACCCTATGTCCTTTTCCGTACTTCTAACTATGTGTATGCAAAATTTCAGTAAGATTGGTTCAGTAGATGAAGCGTGAAGAGGTAACGAACAAACAAATAAACAAACTCACTTTCGCATTTATAATATTAGTTAGTATGTATAGACATACACCAGTTACAGTTTTTTTTATATTATAGGTAACTATCTTTTGCCTGCGGCTTCGCCCGCGTGTATTTCCCACGGGAACAGTGCTTTTTCCCGGGATGAAAGGTACCCTATGTCCTTCTCCGTACTTCTAACTATGTGTATGCAAAATTTCAGGAAGATTGGTTCAGTAGATGAAGCGTGAAGAGGTAACAAACAAACTCACTTTCGCATTTATAATATTAGTTAGGATAGTTAGGATTTTCCTGTTGCAAATATGAAGACCATTACAATAGCCCATATTTTATTCTGACAAACAAAAGTGTGTGACGAAAGTGGCCTAAATCTTATTAAAATAAAGTGAGCTTATCAGATCCTATGTAAAACATATTAATCTATGATAGGTTTTGAAAGAACGAGATTAATATGATGTCAGTCCCCTACTATCACAATCCTGAGTCATCGATTGTTATTTTACCTCTTACACTAATTAATATACAAAGATAAAATCATAGATTTCTAAAAGGTGAATCATAAATTTAATGAACTTTGAACATAGACGTTATTTTAGGGGCGTGCCTTTATTCTTTTTTTTTTTGTAAATACAAGATCATAATCTCTCATAGTTTACTTTTTTGTAAGAGGGGTAACAATCAAATTTATATAAAACTGTTGCCATTCACTAACATAATTTTTGTATGTATTGGAACATTTTTTAAATTGTTTTTAATTATTTTCAGCAACAACTGCCGTCCCGTTCACAGAAGTTCACAAGCCACCAGTGAAGTTCAACTCGGTGCATAGGAAAGTGTTCATTCCTGGTGTGGAAATAAAGGTCAAATTCGTGGAGAACGAAAGAAGCGTTACTACACATCTACTCAATCCTAATTTGTAAGTTGTACTCTCTTTATCTAACATTGAACAATGCTTATATGTTTATATTTCTTTGTCTTCTTATCTCTTACAAAGAAAATGAAATCACTACGTTTAAGAGACCGGACTCCCAAACAAAAAAGTGTTCAATACAAATGACATATATTTGATTCGATACAGATGGAAATAGTCGGCCATCAAAATTCTGCCCTGTTTCATAGATCAGTTTTTTCCTTTGGAGTTTCGGCACCCTGATCTCTCTCTCTCTCTCTCTCTCTCTCTCTCTCTCTCTCTCTCTAACCCTTCTACTCCTTTGTGTCAGTGGTTTTTGGGAGATTTTTGCCTAAAAACATCTTTATAGACTTTTCTGAGTAACTGCTATGCCATCTGAAACGGTATAAAATTACTGATGTATGAAAAAATACAACGTAATGTGTCTAATTTTGGAACATTGCGTTAAAAACAAGTGAACTGCTACTAAGTTATACTTTTTTTTATATGTATATTACTATTCATAGAAGTACATTCTTATCTTACTATGTGTATGTGGCATTTTATTGTGGTCAGTATGATAAACATTGCAATGAGTTAATTTTATTTTAAAAAATCTATCGTGAATAAGTTCCCTTTAGCCTGGTTCAATGTTGAATTTTAACTTTGTTCTTCAACATACTATCTTATTTAGATTATTTTATCTATATCTACAGTCTATAAATAATATCTTTTATTAGTCATTATCGGATGATAAATTATTGTTGGGGATTTCTAAGATTATTTACTTGACTCTGTGCAATACTTTCTCATTGATATGTTCTTCAATACTAATAGTAAAAGAAATGATATGACGGTGGTGGCCAAGGGAATGACACCCGCCTGAGTCGGGTAGGACCTAGGTTCAAATCCTACCTGTGTCATGAGTTTGTAGACCAATCTGACTCATCTATGCTAGTTTTCTCATAGACCACCACCTGCTTCCGGTGAAGGAAAACATCGTGAGAATATCTGCACATTGGCTGACTATTTAGTTTACTAGTGTGTATATGGCTGCTGCCACTAGATGGCGGTATTCGTAAAAGTCATGTCAGATGCCTTTAGGCGACTTGAATAAAATCTGACACCAGTGTTAGTAATAACACACTTAATAAGAAGAAGAAGTTAAAGAAAACATAGTATTTGTTGTGCTTACCTAAGTTAACCACCATTAAGTATAGAGTTGTTAGAAATAATATATTAATTTTCTTCTATGTACAGTCAGACGTAGAGGGATAGGATACGGTGAGACAGGGTGGGTCAGGTTTATCTGCAGCTGACTGTACGTACAGTCAAGCTTCATAAGTGCAGTCATACTTCGAAGACCTTATTGCCTAGCCTTAATGATCATAATGCCTTGTAGATTCTGACTGCATTTTTGACTCTTGACGTATATTAATTTGACAAATATTGAATGTGTTAGGTGTGTAAATACTAATAATAGTATTATTGCGATTATTGTGTAGCATTCATTTGTGTAAACAATATATTTGCACTATAGTTCTAAGGGTCAATAACACTTTATAATCCACTTGTACGTTGTAAAATACGAATATGTTATTGAACTTATATTAATAGATAAAATTTATTAAAATATAAATGTTATCTATTATTATACTTCCTACCCTGATAAATTCCATGTCATTCATTTTTGCATCAAAATCCAAGGTAGTTCTTCTCCTATCTAATCAAAAGGTAGTTTATAAGTTTATTGCGAACCGACAGACGCTGCGGGGGAGTTTATTTTATAATACTACCGCCGCGCCCCGGCTTAGCTTGGGAGGTAAATAGTTAAATACATAAATCATAGCCTATGTCACTCAGGTATAATGTAGCTTTCTATTGGTGAAAGAATTTTTGAAATTTGTTCAGTAGTTCCTAATATTACCCCCTACATACAAACTTACAAACACTTTCTTTTAATAATAATAGTGTGATGTCACCATCGTCTCGAGTAGAAATGACAAAATTATTTTATGTTCTAATAGGGATGATGACTGGTTAAAAAATAAAATATATGATGATATTTAAATAATGAAACATAATAATTAAATGCCACTTTAATTGATCAATTTTATTTATAACATGGTTTAGTATTTTTTACTTCTAATTAAAGTGTATTGGGAATACTTTTTGACTCCATTAAAAGTGACGTCACCGTTGAGTACCATCATACAAGTCCCATATAAATTATTGTTTTTGACATTTAGGAAAAATTATCTAATTTGACTTGTTGTCATCTACCCTATTCCAGATACACAATCGCGCTCCAACATGGCGAGTTCTCTTGGACAATCAAGAAGCGTTACAAACACATATTGTACCTCCACCAGCAGCTTACACTATACAGGACCTCGCTTGATATACCATTCCCGACCAAATCGCACAAGTCCCGAAGGGCGAGTTTCAAAAACACGGTGAATACGGAGGAGCATGCGGAAAAGGTGGCGTTGCAGGCCCTGCCGAGGTCTGACTCGAAGAAACGGGAAGGAAGGCCGAGGAAACGGAAAGGGGCCTTGCCAAGGTATATTGTTAAGGCCTTTGTACAGTAGCTATATTCTTATCGAATAATGAACCTTATGTATCGGAGATAAGATTCAAAAGGAATGATTTTCTTTGACTATACGTTTTGAATTCCCTTTTAAAAGGCTACCTTGCTCCGCTGCCATGGAAGTCTCGATAAAAGTAAAAAGCATTAGTGCGAAAAATCAAAATTTTCGCACGATATGCAGCTACGCAAAAGTACCACTTTTCTAGTAAGTGTGAAAAAGTCTTTGTGTGCAAAAATCTGGCTTATGCATATCTGATGGTACCGTTTTTATAATGTGAAGAAAAGCGTGGGCGCCGTCAATTCATAAGTCAAAAATAATTTATTGAAACTTGAGCTTTACAGGCACTATTTCACGTCAACATAATTATATCCATACTAATATTATAAATGCGAATGTTTGGATGTGAGTTTGTGAGTTTGTGAATTTGTGAGTTTGTGAGGATGTTTGTTACTCAATCACGCAAAATCTACTGGACGGATTTCGATGAAATTTGGTACAGAGGTAGATAATGACCTGGAATAGCACATAGGCTACTTTTTATCCCGGAAAAAAGCACTGTTCCCGTGGGAAATTCACGCGGGCGAAGCCGCGGCCAAAAGCTAGTTGTATTATAAATTTCAAAAGCTACAAACTACTAGCATTTCGGAACGACCAAACAAACGATTCAAAATGGATGTATTGATTAAATGTTTTATTACACACTAATATATTTCACAGATTTCCAAAGAAACCGGAAGTGATGATTACATACGAAGGCCTACAGCTCCGAATGAAACAGCTGGAAGAGTACTTGTACAGTCTACTCAATATATCCATATACAGAAACCACCATGAAACGGTGAGTTAGAACCCTGGCCCTTGATTCTACTAAATGACAAATGTAAATATCGACTCTTGGCTTTGTCTACCCCGTAAGGGATAAAGACGTGATTCTATGTATGTATGTAGTATCGTGCCTCAGTTGTGTCTCAAAATCCAAAGAGATTCTACTAAAGTATAGTAAGATCTTGTCGGTTTAGTACTATTTCTTGAGTTTTTCAGGCATAATAGGGGACCAGACAACTTTTTTTTTTGACGCTTCTTTGAAATATCTCACATTAATAGAAATATCCGCAAAAGAATCACATCCATAACCAAAGTATTTCCCAAGATATAGCAAAAAACAATTCACATTTTTAAGCGATCTTTGGGTGATACCAAAACGCCCCTAACTAATCGTGCATTCAAATGACGTCACGCGTAGAAAATGGACTTTCCCTAAAAGTTTGAACTCTAATAAATCCGCTCAGGAGAATAAATTTGTGCTGAAAAGTCGCAAAATGTGTTTAATTATATGTATTCTATCATAAAATAACATATTTTTCACAATTCTCATACCTTGGCCGGTCCCCTATTGAGACAGGATATCTACGTTCGTATTTAGTGGAATCAGCCCCCTGGCCATTTATACTGCCTCTAGTTGTGCCATGCAGCTTCGCTTTTGTGGGAATTTCGGGATCCCGGATAGCCATGTATAATAATAATTTTTGGATTTGGACCGGTGTAGTTCCAGAGGTTAGCGCTTTGAAACTAACAGACTACAAATAAGTAGCACTTGATAACAGGCAAGAAAAATAGCAAAAAAAAAAAAAAGAAAAACTTTTGTACCAAATATGTATTTCTGCGTACCTACTTAATAATTTGTCTTTCGATACGATAACGATATCGTCTGAGGAAGATTGAATGCAAGCCACTTTCAATTGCTCTATGTGTAAATCTTAGTTAGAGTTCTATGTCCAGCAGTGGACATATTGTAGCTGAGATGATTATTTCGCTTCCAGGTAAAGTTCCTAGAGGTTTCCAACCTATCTTTCGTGGCTGAATTGGGAGGGAAGGGCAAGGAGGGCATCATACTCAAACGGACCGGGTCTACTCAGCCCGGGCAGGCTGGCTGCAACTGCTTCGGGCTGCTCGGTGCCATGGTGTGCGTCAGGTGGGTACACGAAGTAGGTAACGAGAGGAGGTGCGCATAGACATTTTACATATGACAGACAGTGTCTGCATTGGGAGTACTTACCGTAGACAGAAATTAAAAAATGAACCCTTATTGGATAGACATACGACTTATTTTATCTTATTTTAACAAACTGTATAGCCACCTATTGGCCAGTAGCAGAATTATTTTTGCAAACTGTTTTACTAATTCTCTTGAGTTCTGCTATTACTCACTAGATGGCTGTACTGACATGCGTGTATCCACCGCTGTGGGAATAATTACGTAAAAAATACTTGCGAGTGAAAATATATACTTTTATCGCGTGATTCCTTGTTGTGTGTGTTACTTTTACACCCCACAATACAGCACTTCATTGTTAATCAGCACAATCTAAAATTTCGCGTAACTTCGACACATCTGCGGCACGTGTTGACACTGTGAAGTGAACTCCGCGAATGCAACAACAGTGACGTCTGGTGGCAAATAGTTAGAAGCCTCAAGTTGGTCGACTGGGGACAGGTCTCTTCTTCATATGTGCTCTGTGGGTGGGTAGTATGACTTCATTCAACGGCGGATTCAGGATTTTTCTTGGAGGGGGGGGGGAGCACTAGGGCAGTGGATAGTCCACCACTATCCCTGCTGCTTTTCTGACTGACTGACTTTCTCATTTATAGTGGGGATAACTCACGATTAATATGTATTTCTAGTTTTCACATAAAGCAGAAAAAAAGGCCGCGCCCTATGACAACGCGCCCGCGTTCAGGCAGCGGTATTCTAAACCGCACACTTTCAAGCGGACGTCTGTTTGGGAACATAAAACCTAGACTAAACCCATACGAAATCTTGAATAAACGGTAACGCTCACTGACACCCTTGCTTATAGTATACAAAGTGACAAGAATGACATCTCTTTTGACGCCGGCGCGGATTTTTCTGCACTGCATGTTTAATGTCAATTGGTTCATATTCTTTCTGTTTTTTACTTTAGGTGCATCATCATCAAATTTAAGAGCGAGGCTCTGGTCGTTTAAGTTCCTTCTATTTTTATTTTTCCATTGTTAACTGTTAAGCTCTTGATACGACCCTACGCTTACTTTTTCCTTTGCCACATGTAGCCCTGTCTTGGTTTTCCTGGACCTTCTTCCTTTTACCTTTCCTTCTATTATGTTTCTTAAGAAATCATCGTGTCATATCAAGTGACCTAACATTTTTCGTGCAAAAAAGAGTATTTGTATTGTACTGTCTAATAAAACAAATAATAACAAGTACTGTTTCAACAACCATCTTCCCAGATGCAACTACTTCTGCACGGGTCTAGTCTGCGCCAAGTGGCAAGAGAGATGGTTCTTCGTACGAGACACATTCTTCGGCTACATCCGGCCACGAGACGGCGTCGTCAAAGCCATCATGCTGTTCGATCAGGGGTAAGCTGTGTTATCTGTCTCCCTCACTGCCGCTAGATGGCGGTAGTTGTCAAGCCAAGTGGCAAGAGAGATAGTTCTTCGTGCGAGACACGTTCTTAGGCTACATCCGCGTCGTCAAAGCCATAATGCTGTTCGATCAGGGGTAAGCTGTGTTATCTGTCTACCTCACTGCCGCTAGATGACGGTAGTTGTCAAGCCAAGTGATAGCCATCATACTGTTCGATCAGGGGTAAAAAAGAAATTAAATCTCTTGTATGACATTTTTGCGAAAAACAGTCCGTGTTGATTAATCATATACCTTCGATCAAAAATATACTTGCTTTAAGTCTAAGCAATAAATATCGTAATGCAATGGACTGTACTGTCATGAATAATATTATTTATTATTATTAATAACACACGCTTATTGTGTGGTCTTATTTCTTCGAGCCGGTTTCCGTAGGTGTATTGTTTATCAAAGGTCTACTTACCTCACTAATGTGTAAACGATAACTGCCGCTTGATGGCGGTAGTGATTATTCCTGACTTGTAACAAAAGTGAAATAAACTTTGACGACCTCCGTGGCCTAACGGTTATCACGCCAGACTGCCACACCGGAGGTCCCGGGTTCGATCCCCGGTCAGGTCAAGATGGAAAATGATCTTTTTCAGATTGGCCTGGGTCTTGGATGTTTATCTATATATGTATTTGTCATAAAATATAGTATCGTTGAGTTAGTATCCCATAACACAAGTCTCGAACTTACTTTGGGGCTAACTCAATCTGTGTGATTTGTCCGTATATATTTATTTATTATTTAAACTTCTCCATACACACAGTACCTATTAGTTACAGTCAACGAACTAATATAACATAGAACTCTAACAAAAACGATGCGATAGGTCCAAAGGGTAAATAAAATACTTTCTCATTAATATAACTTTACTTAAATCAATCATATTTCATATACAAAGTGTTAATCTTAAAGTAATAATCAGCTTTATAGTCGTACCAGTCGAGGACCTTCCTGTCGTACCATATGTAGGCTCCTTTTAGATCCTGTGGAGCTTCGAGTGCTAAATATAGAGGGGTTTCAGCCGCCTGGTCAGCACTGTAGAAGCCTGCACCTAACGTCAAATCAGTCCGGACCAGTCCTGGATGCATAGAGTTCACTGAAATATTCCTCGGCGCCAATTCTTTCTGCTGAACCATAGTCAATGCACTCAGAGCTACTTTAGCTACCCTATACGACGCTGCGGTACCCGCGTCTGCTATCTCCTTTTCAAAATCAAATGTTCCATCTTTCACTGCACTCAAATACCAAGCGACGAATTCATTGATATCGTCAACAGTCAAATTCTTCCTAGACAACCTCTCGATCCAATATTTGTTCTTGATATTAGAAAGGTGTCCACAATTGCTAGAAATATTAACAATTCGTCCGTTGTTTCTGACAAGGGGGAAGATGTATTCCTGAATGGTCAATATCGAGTAAAAATTTATGTCAACAATCTCCTTGCTTTCTTCATAAGAGTTATAAAATTCCTTGCTGTTACCTACCGCTGCATTGTTGACTAGAATATCAATGCCGCCGTGGGCTTTCTTGAGGTATTCACTGAATTTCTTGACACTTTCTTTATTAGCCACATCGAGTTGATGGTAAGCTGAATTTAGCCCAAGTTTTTTCAACTCAGCAACTGCCGCTTTGCCTCTGCCTTCATCTCTAGAGGTCAGGTATACAACTCCTTTAAATCTTTGACATAGGCCTTTGACAATAGCAAAGCCGATGCCTTTATTAGAGCCAGTGACCACAGCTACCCTTTCCGACATCTTGATTAAGACTAAAGACTTATGTTACCTCGTCATGAGTTTATATACACACAGAGGAACGATAACGTCTCCAAGGCCGGATAAGGTTATAAATGTTGTTTTGTGACTTATTCACTTTTGATATAATTTTGTAGGTCCGGATTTGTTTTGGAAATAAACGAATTGTTGTACAACAAATGTGTTACATTAAATTATTTTCGTTTATTGATTTGTAACACGACTGACCAAAAAATGAGTGTTATGTTTTCAGGGTTCATGTATGTATGTAATTTCTTTATTCCACCATAAGTCCTGAACGGCTGTACATATTTTGATGTAAAAGGTATTTTTCGATTCCTTGCATTAGCCCGAATGGCTATGTGAGTTGTCAGTTGTGTTTTTTATTTTTTAATAATTAGCTTGTTCAATGTCTTATTTAAGGCGATACGTGCT
>JAEMBS010000362.1:0-26539 GCA_018467065.1 Ephestia elutella
CACATACATGAAGACTTAATTTAATTGGATAGACACTTGTAAAAATTACTTACTTACTTACTACTGCGGCGCAGCGACCCGAAGTGGATCTTGGCCTCCGACACGAGACAACGCCATTTTTTGCGGTCTTGCACCAATTCTCGCCAGTTTTCCGCTCTGAGGCTCTGTAGGTCTTTCAGAACCTCATCGCTCCAGCGGTACCTAGGGCGCCCGACTGGTCGTCGGCCCCGCGGTCGACCCTCGTATGCTCTTTTGACGGCACGATCCTCTTCCATTCTCTCCACATGTCCGAGCCAGCGAAGTCTGGCTGCTTTGACCTCTCCGATGATGTTTGGTTCGGACACTAGATCTTCAATTTCAAGGTTCTTTCTAACTCTCCACTTTCCATCTTGATCTTTTGTAGGCCCCAGAATTTTCCGGAGGATCTTCCGCTCCGCCACTAGCAGCTTGCTTTCTTCCTTCAGAGTTAGTGTCCAGGCATCGCACCCGTACATCAAGAGAGGAGGAAATCAACATCAGAATCCTCAATGCCCTCAGATGTACAGCTGCTCTTCACAAAGTTCTGGTGTCTAAGCTGTTGTGCAGAAAGACCAAGATTTGCGTCTACAAGACGGTTATCAGACCAATCTTGATGTAAAAATTAATTAAATTTTATTACTCCAAATTAGTAAACTTTCTATAAGTTTCTCTCTCAAATAAATCGATGTATCTAATCGTCAATATTTCCGAAAGGCTGCTCTCATAGGTACTCGGTAATTTATCCATATTGTCGTATCTATCTCAATATTTTACATCTCAGTGAGACTATACTCGCATTACGGTTAATTATGTCAGGGGAACATTCAAGTCTTGTACGTTTGTTGATGAAGTAATTAAATCATTTCTTTATTTTTATTGTAGTTAATAAAGTTTCCAAATCATGAATGAAATCAATGAGGAAAATAAGCGGATATTACTCGTAATTAAAAATTGGAAAGTAACATATATATATATTTACTCTCATATCATAACCGATTATAAACTAAAAATAAAGGTGGTTTGGCCATCCATAATTATAAATGAAGCTTCTGATGTTCGTAATGTAAGGAAGTGCCAGTCAAATCCATTTTGCTAAATTGGAGGATTCTCCGTGTTTTACATTTCTTTTAAATTGTTTTATACAAGCTTGGGCCCGTGTCTTCGACCGCGTCAATTCCCCACAAGAACGACGCTTTTTCCGGGATGAAAGGTACCCTATATCCAGAAGGACGATTTCGCATACTTACACATAGTTAGAAGTAGATATTGAGAACAGTACTTCTAACTATGTGAATGCGAAATTTCAGGAAGATTGGTTCAGTTGATAAAGCGTGAAGAGGTAACAAACAAAGTGACTTTCGCATTTATAATATTGTTTGTTTGCTTCTTTCAAATATTTAACAGACGTTTTCGAGTCGGTTGTTACTAAATTATTAGTAATATCTGTCTATCCATGTGACATAACATAACAAACTCACGATTTTAAATAAATCATTCAATCAAGTTCATGTTAAACAAAGATACGGTTATTAACCCAAATGGCTTGTCATAAGTTAGATGGATAGTGGTATATGGGGTATGAATAATGTGACCATTTTTTATTTGTATCATAGCGGGACACATACGAAGTTTTGTAACATTGATTCAGTGTAATAAATAAATAATACATACATAAAGAATGAATACATATATAAATTAAAATAGGACATTTTATGGCGCTGGGACAACGCGACATTCCCGCGCAAAATGTTACTTGTGGTCACCTTATGGTGTGTATATGACAATTGTTCTGAAACTGATAGGATGTGTTGAAGATCGTGAGGTCAGCTCATAATGGACTGTTTAAGGATTTGGACACAATGAGAGAACGTTTTTAGTGGCGTGTAACATCTTACATCTCGCTTCGGTTACTTGTACTATTATGTATTATGTGCTTTGGTTCAATTTCAATTTATGATTTCAATCGCCTAGAGTTATTTCGTGAATAGGGACGAACGAAAGTTAGTAACAGAAATCCGCTACTCATTAATTATTAAGGATTTCCACGTTGACCGGTCCTACGCTGCCCGCATCCATGTGCACCCCGCGACCTTCACCAGGTCGTCGGTCCACCGAGTGCATGGGAGGCCTGCCAACACTACGTTTTCCGGTTCATGGTCGCTACTCATCTTATCCTTGGGGGTGGCCTTTGTCCAACAGTGGACGTCTTTCGTCTGAGAGAGAAGAGAAGAAGAGAATTATTAAGGCTCGATCAATTTTTAAAAAATATCGAAGGATTAAGAATTTTAATAAAATTTCCGGGCTATATAAAGTCCAAAATCCTAGGGTCTCCCTGAGCTTAGGAACCCCGGTACACAGCACCGTCTAGATCTCCGGTGGCTACACCTACCAATAACCCTTTCTCCCTTTCAATAGACAATAAACAAATAAACCAATGACACAATAGGTCATTAGGAATTGATAATTCTGCAATAAATCATGATTGATCGTCATTTAAAATCGATTTCACACATTGAGGTCTATTCAATGATCCGAGTACGGTCAGCTGCATCTATCGTTCCAAATTAGCCGCTATTACCACCACATACAACCTAAATGGTAACTAGACATACTTGTTCATTTATTGGCAGCATTATAGAGAGGACTCGTATTCTAAATAGGAAATGCTATATGCCATTTAAGTAATTTATTATCTCTGTACGTGTGGGTGTTTGAAATGAAAATAGCACACATCTACTTTCTTCAAAAACTAGTTTACACAAATCAAGTGCAATCTATATAGCATTGAAATCGGTTTTATTCAATGCGATATTATCTATACATATAATAAAGCAGTAAAAATATTTTGTCTGTACATTTAGTATTTTTGTCTAAAATGGATAGAGGGACACTTAAAAAGAACAATAGAAAGCAAAAAAATTTTTTTGGAAATTCTTGTCTGTCTGTCTGTATGTATGTACGCGTTTCACGCAAAAACTACTGGACGGATTTGAATGAAACTTCTTTTGTTGTATAGCTATTAAGCCTGGGCAACATATAGGCTATAATTGATTTTGAAAACTGGAACACCTGATGAAGTACATTAACAGAACAGCTAAACCATAAGAAATATGGAAATGGTGCCTTAACAAAAGTCGTTCAACCTGATGAGCATTTTCTGCTGACGTATAAAAATTGAAGATCTGGAACATCTGATGAAGAACTGCAAGAGACCAGCTACACTATAACATATATTGAAACGGCGCCTTAGCAAAAATCGTTCAACCTGATGAGCATTTTCTGCTGACGTATAAAAATTGAAGATCTGGAACATCTGATGAATAACTCCAAGAGACCAGCTACACTATAACATATATGGCGCCTTAGCAAAACTTGAATAATCTGATGAGCATTTTCTGTAGACGTATAAAAATCGAAGATCCGAAACATCTGAAACTGTTTGAAACACAAAAAGACTCTTTATCTAAGAGAAACTCACGCGGGCGAAGCCGCGGGCAACAGCTAGTTATAAGTAAAATTTACTATTAATACTAGCTGTTGCCCACGACTTTGCCCGCGTAACTCATGCCTTGACTTCATTCAAATGACGATTACTTTATTTTAATGAACCGATTTTCATGAAACAAACTGTAAATGTTTTACTGAGTTAAAACAAAGCAATAAGTGAAAGTTTTAAGTAAATCGGTTTAGTACTTTCGGAGATTAGCGTGTTCATACATACTGACAAACAGACAAAAAATTCAATTTTTTTTTTGCCTTTGATTATTCTTTTTAAGTGTCCCTTCATCCATTTCAATCAAAAATACTAAATGAACAGACAAAAAATTTTTACTGTTTTATTATATGCATAGATGTAGTATAAGTACCTAACTATATAGCCATATTTCGGCGTGATCAGCAAATGTTTTTTAAAACATTTGCTACGTATTTCTACATTTTAAGGTATATTTGGTCTAAATTTAGGAATCTTTTGGCGACTAAAGACTATCTTTAGTCTACTCCGAATAAATCTTATTAAAAGAGAGAAAGCTACAGTTTTTGGGTATTTTTTAATCTTCAATAATTTAAAGGTTAACTTTAAGTAGAATTACTAAATATAATTGCAAAGTTTGATTAGGTGTTTTTTTTTTATAACATAGGGCGGCAAACGAGCAAGCGGGTCACCTGATGGTAAACGATCGCCGCTGCCCATCACAAGAGTGTTGCCGGCCTTTCAAGAACAAGTAGACTCGATTTTTGAAGGTTCCAATGTCGCATCGGTTCGGGAACACCGCCGGAGGAAGTTGGTTCCACAGTTTGGTCGTACGTGGCAAGAAGTGCCTTTTAAAACGTACCTACGGTGGTTGACAGCCAGTCATCCAGATGGCATCGTTCGATAATGAAGTAGCCAAAATACTATTTCATGTACCTACAGAGAGGTAGTCAAGCTCAGCGTCTCGATGGATTGCCTCATTAAGTAGTAGGATAATAATAGATTATTTTTTACATGACTGACTAAAAAGGAGTGTTATATTTTCAGGGTTCATGTATTTATTATTCCACTATAAGTCCTAGAGAATAGTCCTAAGAACGGCAAATTTTGATGTGAGGGGTAATGTTAGATTCCTTGCATGTCTCCGAGTGACATAAGCTATTTAAGTTGCCAGTCGTGTTTTTTATTTTTAAATAATCAGGTCATTATGTTCCTCATCTTCACATACACTTCACACTACTCTTAACGCGAAATAAGATTGCACGATGAAAGATGTGACACATAAAAAGTAGAGCCATTACTCTTCTCTAATCTACTAAATTCCAGTGCACCACTGACCTAACAATAAACTCTCATTGTTACATAAATGTATTGTGTCAGAACAGCATGCTATCTCATAATTAATCCGCGGCCAGAAAACGCATGTGTACCATACATTCCGCATACTATGACTTCGGAAGTTACGTCACTTTTAGGGAGACGGTTTGTATGTTTTTCCTTAGATAAACAGGCTTCTTTGATGCTCAAACGAAAAATAACTGAATAAGTAATATCTGCTTATCCTAATCCTAACTAATATTACAAATGCGAATGTGAGTTTGTTTGTTTATTTATTTGTTTGTTACCTCTTCATGCTATATCTACTAAACTAAACTTCCTGTAATTTCACATATAAGTACATAGTTAGAAGTACTGAGAAGGACATAGAGTACCGTTCATCCCGGCAAAAAGCACTGTTCCCGTGGGAAATTCATGCGAAGTCGCGGACAAATAATATAAAATAATTTTATTGCACTTTCAACAAATCACATTTCATTGGTTTATCTAAATATCAGCTATAAACTAGTTTATCAAAAATTTCAAAAAATAGTTTACTGACAATCAAGATGCGATAACCAAAGTTCGTTTATACAACTAGAACCAAAAAAAGTAGTTGTTGTTTAACAACTACTTTACAGAAAAAGTAGTTGTTGTTTAATACTTACCATCAGGTGACCCGCTTGTTCGTTTGCCGTCCTATGTTATAAAAAAAAAAAAAAAACAACTACTTTTTCTATAAGTCTCTAAGTAAACTAGGCATTGGTTACACGGTTACACCTCTACATTTTACGTTGATCCATGCAACCACAGAGTCAAAGCTTTTGAATAGACCATTGTAGAAGTGGGTTACGATCGGACAGTTATCTTCACAGTAGTTTTCACGCAATAAACCGAAACATTTGCGAACGGGAAGTAATAACAGCCTTTTGTTTAGAATTAAGGGAGATCTTTCGGGTTTTCATTGAATTAACACATTTTATATGTTGTTGCATAATTTTTAATCACACGTTCTGGTTTCTTGAGATTAGATAAGTTTGTATTAGTATAGTCAGCTTCACTTCAAGTTTATCCATGGAGTGGAGCCACAGTCACAAACAATAACATATATTGTAGCGTTACACCGCTACAAAGTCAAGTCTATTTTAGTTTGTGATTCTATTTCTACGCAAACTTTTTTCTTTGTTCTTTCTTTATGATAAGGTTTTTTGAAATTGAAATTCTGGTGGTTCGATTTTTTGACTTACTGTGAATTAGAGTGAAAAAATGGAGATTTTTTAGAGAGTTGATTTTTCTTTTTCATGTTTTTATCTCAATTTCTACTTTGTACTATATCGATTCAGAATTAAATCTTAAATGTGCTTTTATTATTCTTAACATACAAGTATCGATCTCTAGCAATGAAGTTTATGGTGAAAAACTTCAGGAATGCACAATAGAGGCTTTCCCAACGACATCTATTTTGGATATCAAACGACAGATTTCTTCACATCTGAAGATTCCAATTGAAGATCAAAAGTTGCTATTATTGGGAAGAACATTAGCTGACGATCAGACCGTTCAGGGGTATCCCTATTAAAGATGGCGCGAAGTTGAATCTAGTTGTCAAAAAAACCAGAAGGATTATATGATGAAGTGGCACTGAAATATTTCATGTATGTATTGTATGGACTGTTTATTAGACGAGTGAGGGCAAAGTCGGCCTGCACCTGAGAATGAGTCACAGAACGACGAAATGTTTAGTTTGTAACCGTGGCGCCTGTGGTTCTTTTAAGATTGACCTTTTAAACATATTGTGATAACTTTTTCCTCTAAATTCTAAAGGTCCTTTTGTCGGGATAATTTTTGTTTCGGTTTTGATTTGGAATTTTTATACATCATTTCATCCATTTCTTTCACTCATTTAATTTTCTTTTTAAAACTAACTTTTTTCCGCGGCTTCGCCCGCGTGAATTTCCCACAGGAACAGTGCTTTTTCCCGGGATGAAAGGGTCTTTCTCAGTACTTCTAACTATGTGTATGCGAAATTTCAGGAAGATTGTCTCAGTAGATAAAGCGTGAAGAGGTAACACACAAATAAACATACATACTCAGTTTCGCATTTAGAATATTAGTTAGGAATAGCTGTTTCCCGCGGCTTCGCCCGCGTGAGTTTACCTTAGATGAAAAATCTTTTTGTGTTCCAAACTGTAATAACCTAAACTCCAGTACGCAAAATTTCAGCCATTTGGTTATCCCGTGTCCCGCGGGAATATATTAGGTACTCGTAGTACAGTCGCAGTGTTAAAATGAATCAAAAGTGATATTTCATTCGATAAATGATCTTCGTCTGCTCGTTATCTACAATTTCCCGTGTACCACCACTCCCACCCCGAGTGGCTCTTTGTCCTATCCCGTGTCCTGTCTAAATAGACATCAATAGCTATATGTAATAGTGTAGCTGGTCTCTTGGAATTCTTCATCAGATGATCCTGATCTTCAATTTTTATACGTCAACAGAAAATGCTCGTCAGGATGATAAACTTTTGCAAAGGTACCATTTCCATATTTCTTATAGTTTAGCTATTCTGTTAAGGTTTTTCATCAGGTGTTCGAGTTTTCAAAATCAATTATAGCCTATATGTTGCTCAGGCTTAATAGCTATATAACAAAAAAAGTTTCATTCAAATCCGTCCAGTAGTTTTTGCGTGAAACGCGTACATACATACAGACAGACAGAAAGACAGACAGACAGACAGACAAGAAATTCCAAAAAAATATTTTTGCTTTCTATTATTCTTTTTAAGTGTCCTTCTATCCATTTCAGTCAAAAACACTAAATGTACAGACAAAATATTTTTACTGTTTTATTATATGTATAGATTATAGCTTAATAGCTATACAACAATAAAAGTTTCATTCAAATCCGTCCAGTATTTTTTGTGTGAAACGCGTACATACATACAGACAGAAAGACAGACAAGAAATTAAAAAACAAAAACTATTTTTGCTTTCTATTATTCTTTTTAAGTATCCCTCTATCCATTTCAGTCAAAAATACTAAATGTAGAGACAAAATTCTTTTACTGTTTTATTATTTGTATAGATTAGGATAGGTCAGATCTCTTTTTATGTTAAAATTTTTTACATGTTATTTCTTGTGACTGTTAAGAAGTAAAAACACGTAGTACGTATAATAACAAAGTATTTGGATGTTTACCTAACCATTGTTATCATCAGCTCTCAAATTACTTTTGAATTTTCTATTTTGTCTGTATATTTTCCTTTTAACGCCGAAATCAGCAAATATTAGGATGTCAAACTCCAGCTAGATCCAGCCAGTTAGGTAACCATCGTTACTGCTCGGAAGCTTGTGTGGAGCCTAAGCGGTGTAATGAGCCGAACAAAAAGCATTAAGGCACGCACGAGCCATTATATACTGGAGGGCTATTCTGCAACTATTATTCTATTGCTTTAATGAGAAAAGCTGAATTGAGCTATCCTTTCAGTTCTTCTAACTTTTTTAAACTATAAAATTATACAAACTAAAGATATTCCCGGGCTCTCACTATCCATATGGATCTGAAATTCTGAACTCGTTGATGTCTTTTATATGAAAATAGACGGACATACGGTCAGATAGAAAACAAAATAATTGAAATTTGCTATAAGCTTAATCGAAGATTCATAGACATTTATCAGGCGGCGGCCTGGCATAAGCTGGCTCTGATTACTTGGATTGTCGTCAAAATTTTAATTTTGACGGTCAGTATTGCCATAGATACGTACACTTGCTTTTTAGTGAGCACCAGAACGACATATTTTTATTCTGTGACTTTAACTAAACTCATCATGTTATACCTACCACTACCACCACCATATGATACCTAGCTTGCACCCCGCAGCTTCGCTGTACGAATTTCGGGAATCCTTATAGCCTATACCCTACCTCATGAAAGTGACAACTATACACAAAATATTTTTTCAAATTGGACTGAAAAGTTTGTTTGAATGCGCTACATTCAAACAAACTTTTCAGCTTTATTATATTATTGCGTAGTAAAGATCAATAGAACGTTCCTTATTTATTGTGTCAGTTAGCAAGTTATTTTTTTCCTATTGCTTAGCCTAGTTATTCAAGCAAGTTAAAGTATACCGTAAAAATTTAAATACTTCGTATACTTACAGAAGTAGTCATCATCATCAAATTTAAGAGCGAGGCTCTTGTCGATGGAGTTCCTTCCATTTTTCTCTCTCCATTGCCAACTGTTTTTCAGAAGTAGCAAACAATTTTACATGCACTTTAATTCAAAATAGAGAAGTGCAGAATGTACCACTGACCCCGGTGTCAACGGCTGCCCCTTTCACCACTTCACCTTAAGCTAAATGCACGTAATTTGATCCTCACGTTTGCTATGGGGGAAAACTATTACATTAATAGTTTTAACATGTAATTTTTATGTAATTATACAACAAAAATATTGTAATAATTATTTGTAAATAGCTTTTGCCCGCGGCTTCGCCCGCGCTTATTTTGATACCTCGGGAGCCGTACTTTTTTAACCGGGATAAATGATAGCCTATGATGCAAAATTTTATGACGATAGGTTCAGGAGATAAAGCGTTAAAATGTAACAAACAAATAATATGGGTAATAGGTAATTCATTATTATAAGATTGAAACGCGAAAGATAAAAATGTATAAGAAAAAAAAAACATGAAAATTCTGTTTTTCCATTAACCATGACTCGAGCCTATAGAAATAATTTTGTTTACGATTTTTTTTATACGTGAATAATCACTTTTAATTTCCCAGTCGGTAAAATGGCTAAACTTTTCTAATTGCCCTGTAAAACAATAGTTTATGTCGAAACTCAGCCATAGTACTTGCACTTTCTTTGTCCATTCATAGCAAGATTTACGCGTGTCGTTGTAACCACGCCTTTATTGCGCCCCTGGGAATGCGTGCTAAAACTGGCATTCATTAACAGATTTTTTAAAGATTACATAGTTTGGCTGACGCCTTTTGGATGGTATCTCAAGAAGGTCACTAAAGTCTAGCGTAATAAAAAATATAGTCCCATTAAAAGTTTTAGAGCATGAATTTTTACATTTATTGAGACTAAATAAGTACAAAATTTTGGACCACCCGATCCCATAGTGCTCATCGAAATTGAACAAATCATACTCATATTTTTTGAGCTTAACACTTTACGGTGCTTGTACATCAAATTCATCAAAACTATTGATTTTACGAAAAAAGGTCTTGTTTCATTTTGTTAAAGATGTTTTTGTCGTGAAATAAGTTGAAAAAGAGATATTTTCAAAAAACTGCTTTTAGGCACCATTTTTCCAAGATGGCGGCATGATGCGTTTAAAAAAAAGGTCGCAAATTTGACAGTAAGAAGAGCACATCGAAATCTGTACAAATCACCTATTTTCAAACTTGTCGGCAAACTTGTAAGGTAAAACTACCAAATGACTGAGTATATGTCTAACCGTCAGTATCCGCATTTTAATTACGCCTATGCGTTTTAATTGCTTGATATAACTCTGGGTAAATGTAAAACAATAAAGCTCATATCGGCGATCTCGATCGCTGAATGGGCGTGATGTTGCTCATAAATCGAGTTTGTCGCCCAACCAACAATAGTCGTGGATCCCTTATGACTCTTGTACAGATAGACAAACAAGTCTCTTCAATTTTGAAACAGTGTTGATTTTGAGAACTCTCTCTCTCTCTCTCAGCCGAAAGACGTCCACTGCTGTACAAAGGCCTCCCCCAAGGATTTCCACAACGACCAGTCCTGCGCTGCCCGTATAAATGCGCGTCCCGCTACCTTCACCAGGTCGTCGGTCCACCGAGTGGGAGGCCTTTGAGAACTAAGTACTTAAATATGAAAAACAACCATTTATTTTAGTGGAACTTTTTACGTAGTCGGAGCAATCGGATTCTCGGATCAACCGCTCACACTATCAATATGAAGACTAATTCCATACATACTCGTAATATATATACTCACATAGTTTACACCGGTACATAATTCATTTATACTTCAAATTATCGCACTTTGTACCACATTATTGCATCACGCAAAATCTCATCTGGTTAACGGGTAGAATAATAATACGGCCGAAAAGCACGTAGGGTAAGTACTATTTATTTTGAGGTGTAACTATTTTGTATTGCTGCAGCACTCACTTTTTTCGTTTATTTTTCGTTTTTGTATACTTTATTGTCTTTTCATTTGTTGTATGAAACTGTATGTGTGTTTTGTAGCTGCAAATAAATTTGTTTATTCTATCTATCTATCTATCCCGAAATTCTCTGGGGCTTCCCATATGGCGCAATTAGAATTCAATTGCTACATTTTTTTTCCCGACCATACCTCGTAGCCTTCCGCAGCGTTGCACAACCTTGCCGCAAACAGTGCATTTTCTCTAGAAAGCTGAATCCGATATGTAACACTAGAGATGGAAACGATCTGTAATATCTACAGTAAGTTAATACGGCTGCGTATCGAACAAGTGATAAATATCGATGTTTATGCAGGGAAATATCAGTAAAAAGCTTTGAGCAACTATTATTACAAATGCGAAAGCTTGGTGTGTTTTTGATGGATTTTGATGTAATTTGGTACACGAATAAAATGAAACCTGAAATATGTAATAGGTTACTTTTTATACCGAAATTCCCTCGTGTTTTTATTTTTTTTTTATTAAAAATTTGAGTGCGTTTGACCTCTATCTTGCCTGATGGGAAGCAGAGATGTGATCTAGTTGTACACGCAAACTCAAAACATGCCTATTCACTCTTGTTTTGAAAAACCCTTAATCAAAAGTGGCAACCCCTAAATTAAATACTAGTAATAACAGTACATAGTACTATTGAAAAACCATTGAGACACGATTATAACTAAACGTTAGCAGATTCTGGTGAGTGATGATCCTATACTGTGCTTTTCGATACTCTTTACAAGATGGTTAATGGTCCTTTTCAGATTAGCCAGGATGTTTATTAGTGAGACTTGGGAAAGCCTCGTTTAGCTGAATAGTGAGCTTATTGTTTTTTTTATAACATAGGGCGGCAAACGAGCAAGCGGGTCACCTAATGGTAAACGATCACCGCTGCCCATATGGACTGGACAACTGCAACACCAGGGGTACACAAGAGTGTTGCCGGCCTTTCAAGAAGACATAGACTCGTTTAAGTGAAATTATTTTCTCAAAACAATCGTACTGACGTGTATAATCAAGTGTTTGTTTTCTGCTACATTAGTTTTTATTGACATTCTATAAATTACAAGTATTGATCGAATCTTAAGTACATTATTAAACCGGAAATAAATACATAAGAACATTTATGTCCAAACAGTTCAATCAACTCACGAATATACCAAATAAGATCAACACTTAATGAATAAAGCTGATCTACTCACCGATAACACTAACCCGAGTTAGTGTAGCTTTCTTGGCTATAGTAGAGCATGAGCAAGATATATGTAATGCAGGAATCTTTGCCTGGATTACCGATGATGTGCCGCCGAGAAATTTCCAGTTACCGATAATTTCGTCCCTTGAAAATTCTCAAAAACTTGGGTTTTTAGGAAAATTTTCCGTTCTCGAGAATATTTCCGAGAAATTTCCAAAAAACTTTCCACTGTTTCTCTGAAAAATTCAGGAACTAGTCTGGATATGTATATGTAGCGAGATAAGACTCAACACAAATTAAAACTAATTTTAAATACTCTGTATCCAGTAATTCATAAATTAATTGTCTTATTATTTTTTCACGCAACAATAAAATTACTTACTTACATCAATTCCAGCAAATTATCATAAAATTCTTAACAAGTACGTAATTCCTCCAAATGGCAATTAATTTCAATATTTAATTGGACTCTAAATATTTAAGCATTGTAGTCATATCCTGTGTATATGTCATAGTCATAAAGCTCTAACAATATTATTGTTACTCTAAGCAACAAACCTAACACATCTATTTAACCGTGTTAAACTTCCTCTTAACACTTACTCCAAAATTGAACTTTAAGCCATTAAAATAAAGTTAAATGTAGCTTGGCAATCGTTAACAAAGATCAATTAATCTCTTATTTATATAACACAAGTTCAGAAATGGTCCAAAGTTTATGTAACAATAAGCTTTTCGTTAAAATGTTTTTGCCTGAGAAAGTGCCACATGATATTTGTCGGCTCATTTTGATATTTAAGAGTCTTGTCATAAGCCGAAATGATATTAAATTACTACATGCATCCTTAAGGTCTTTGGGACGTAATAACTTGAATATTTCAATATTACCAAATATTAAGTTATATAAAAGTAAAAATAAACAGACAGCTTTGATCATGTAAAAATGTAAATAAGTGCGTTACATACAATACAATAAAACCGAAAAGATTTTTGCTCGTTTAATCGCGCGTAATCGGGCTAAAAACAATAATTTTGAATATTATCTTACGAAGAATGGCAGCTAGATTCGTAAAAATTAGTACATCATTAACTCTAGAATACTCTAGATCACTATAATACAAGAAAAAATCTATACTGTTATAAGCTAAAGAGTTTGTTTGTGTGAAGCACTTATCTCTGAATCTACCGGTCTGATTTGAAAAAATATTTCTCTGTATGAAAGCTTCATGAGGAAAGTTATCCAGAAGCTCGAAATTCCCACGGGAGCGACGTCGCGGGCATAGATAGTCATATGTATTTTAATTTATTAATATACATTTGTATCTTCAGTATCACGGCGTCAAATACTCATGGTTACAGTTGACTGGTGTAACAAAGAATATTTTTTGTTTCAAAAAGTATCATGTCTTGCTTAAGTACTTGTAGGGTCGCAAAGGTATCCTTTTCTACAATTTGACACCTCGTATCAAATTACATAACATATTAATATCAGGCCTAAAATTAGTACCGTCAAAGATTTTAGTCGTAAATCGTAATTCGATATACTATTCCGGAGTGATTAGCATAATATCTGACTTAAGTGGATTCCCTTTAGGCACATTGATTCGAACCTATCAAATTAATTTTGGTAGGGTTATTTTTCTTTTTACAAGTGAGAATTAAATTAATAAAATTAATATTGATATAATTTACACATTGATAAACACATCAGCATTACAAGTTTTGACAAGTTATTTGTCGAATATTTTTTCAGGGAAAATACACGAATATGAATCGAGGAAATTTCTCTCTCAATTTCTTCTTATATAATCCACTCATACGACCAATCTGAATCTTTTTAACTGCTTTTGATATAGTTTACACATATTACCACCATCATATGACATTGGGACTTATCATTGAACAGTAAACAAACTAATGTTGCACGATTAGGATTCGAACGAACCTAGGACCACAGGCGCTATCACAGAAGAATGTCTTGAACATCGGCTGTCTAACTAAACAATTGCTCTTATTTTTTTTCTAGGAGGCAAGTCAACAGTAGCAAGAGGAGTGCACTCAGTGTCACCTACCATTTATTCCACTCGTCTGCTTCGCGCCTTCGAGACAGATTTCGCAAAGACCAATAGTGTGCACTTCCATGGCAATTAGCGACTAGTTCTGTTATACAACTTCGTGTGTATTCGTAATTACTATTTCCAGTCCAATTATAAGAATATTAACTCCGAGGCTTCATGCAGAAATTTCTGGATAAAGGACATACTCGTAAGCTATATATGTGCTATTTCAGTTTGTTTCCCACCCTTGTATTGTACCAAATTCCATCAAAATCCATCTAGTAGCACCATAGAGCAACACGGACGCCGCCCGCAGAAGTTTTTGTGCTCGAAGAGTAGTAACTTACGTTCACATACAAATGTATCCTGAAAACATTGAGTAAACCACTTCTTGGACAATGTTGTATTCGTCATCATCAATGCCCGAATTTCTACTCAATGGAGGACTTGAACGAGGCCAACGACAGGGCGATCAGCGTGGCCAAGTACTGGTCCAAATTGATTTGAATAGCCATTACGACTCGACAAGAAGATCATCATCATCTCGAGTGGAAATGGCAAAATAAGACCTTTTTCGATTAATATTTAGCCACTTCCACCTCATATCGTTGGCCTCATTGAGATCTTCCAAAGTTAGGAAGGGCAGTTGGGGCATGTTAAAAGATCATAGAATAATGTTGTATTGAAAAAGCTTTACTAGGTGTAATTAGTGATGGAACAATCATAGACAGAAAAAAATCATTTAGCTAGCTTTCATGTTTTCATCCTTCCCACTCCCACAACAAGTACGTGCGTGATTACTATTGATTTTCCATTTCACACACAACGTCTTGAGTTATTATTAATTACATAACATTGTATTACGAAGTTACAACACAAACCCACAGGAAGTGCTCGTAAACATAACCTACATGATCTCAATACCACCACAGTTACATTCCCACGAATTCATATTCATTTACTCATTTAGCAGTTCGGCCAAAACTATCTGAACCTTTATCCTAACTAATATTATAAATGCAAAAGTGAGTTTGTTTGTTGGTTTGTTTGTTTGTTACCTCTTCACGCTTTATCTACTGAACCAATCTTTCTGAAATTTCGCATACACATAGCTTGAAGTACGGAAAAGGACATAGGGTACCTTTCACCCCGGGAAAAAGCACGCAAAAATCCCGGGAAAAAAGCAAAAGTTGTCTTTGTTACTAACACTATAGATTCTGCCTAAAATAAAAGCTTATTTTTTGTTATAACAATTTATATGCCTCGGCGAATAGATATTAAAAAAAACTCTAGATATACAAAATGGTCATTTTTGAAAAAGTCCGGGCCAATGCCCATTAGTACCAATAATTATTTTAATAAGAGAAATGACTGCGTAAACACGTAATTATAAACGGGACGATATCGGCTGATGCTAAATGAACTGTCAATATACTTCCGATGTGCGTGAGAAATGGTAGAGAAATTACCTTATGATTATGTTGTCATATTGCAATTTTGCCATAGACTTCTTCTTCGTATCGAGTTGATGGTCAATAGGTATTTTTGTTTTTTACACTAATTACAATAAATTCTTTATCGGGTAACAAAACTGTAATTATGTTATTAACAATAATTGGGGTTTCACCAAAATCCACACTGACCTGTGTCGTGGAGCCTTCCCATTATGGAGTTTAATTTGACATAATTAAAAAAAGAAAAGAAAGAAGAGAAATAACAGAATAGAAAATTGCAGAGAGATTCTTTCAATATAACAGAACTTTGGTAAAATCCACCCCTAAAAGGGTAAAATAGTTTTAAAATGAAATTAGGACACAGACGAGGCCGAGGGAAAATGCTGCGGTCTAAAATAAATTTTAACATTTTCAACGTTGAAAAATGGGTAGGACAGTAAAATCTGGCTATTGGTTTTATATTTCAGCCAAAGGCGAAATCTATTCATTATTCTTAGAATGGCAGTATATACGGTCTGAGCGCGTTTTGGGCGTTGCTCGACGACTTTTTGAAAACAAGTTAGTCTAGTCGCGGTGCGGGCATTAATAAATCTTCCGAATTAAGTGAATGAAGTAACATATAACTTGAAGTTGCATCTACATCACAGTTACTTTTGTAGAGCAACATTTCCAAGTAAGTATTACTGAGCAACATTCGATAACAAAACAATAACAAGTAGCTACAAAACGTATAGACAGTTACCTAATGTAAACTACAGATGAAATAAATAAATTATAATTACTATTTAAATATTTATCTGAATTCAATTACCCAATTAATTTGATATTAGCTATGAAACCACAAAAATATCTAGGGCTCCGCATAAGTAATAACATTCATTGCGACCGTCGCGTTCCGCTGCTCGTAACAAAGTGCCGTCTTTTCTCGGTCGTTTCGTTCACCACGCCTCGCTGCCGCTGCCGAGTGGGGTTGACGTCAGCTCTCACTAGGTGGCGCTGAAATCGTGGTGTAGCTGACACTAATGTTAGAGATTGTCTAAACTGAAATGATGCGCCCCACTACTTTTTTTTCCATAAATGAAATTTGCTTGTGTGCGTTAATGCGGAGGTGGGGCGCGTCATTTCAGCTTAGAAAATGTCTACCATGTTGCATAGTGTTACTCCCATAGATATAGAAAAAAAAAAACATTCTTTATAAACTTACCTGTCCTTCACCAACATAGGCAAAAACCTGCAAAAACCATATCTGACATCCCGCTTCCTCTGCAGTCTGTTTCAAAGTAAAATTTAAAAAATATTCTAGCTCTATGGTTACTCCACAAAAAGTAACCGCTGCGCTGTATGGGAAGTGCTACTTAGCTGAAATGCCTCTCCTATAAAATTTCATAGTTACTACTTGTTTTCTTTCCACTAACTTATTTACCTATAAAATCGATTTCTAGACTTTAATTAGTGACCCTTCGCTTTTAACTATGAATCGTCTGGCAAATGAAACCACCAGTTAATTGTATCTTGTATGTGAAAGTGGCATTGGATACATCAGTATCGAGTATCGAGCCGCTCTGATTGACATAGAATAGCCGCCGCTGACCTGGGGGACTATTTTTGATATACAAGACTCATTTAATACAACTACAATACAAAATACTTTATTTGCACACAATTACATGGTTTACATAATATGTACAGGGTGTCTCTCGGCAGGGTAAGGATTTTGAAATTAAATAAAAAAAACTATGATGTTTATCAAAAATATTTTAAATATATTTGAAAATACATAAGTTTGGATATCATTTTTTTTTAAATTACGCCATCGAGATGACCTCCATCACGTCGCACGCACTCGTGGAATCTTGTCATTGCATTTTGCGTGACTCGCCGGAGCAAGGCAGAATCAATGTTCATAATTTCGTGGTTGATATTTTTTTTGAGCTCAACTATATTCGTTGGAATATTGATGAAAACTTTGCTCATAAGGATACTTCCACGCGGAAAAAATCATGGGGGTCAAATCTGGTGATTGTGGAGGCCATGCGGTATTGCCAAAGCGGGATATCAATTTTCGAGGAAAAAAATTCGCCAAGCTGGTCCATGGCGGCTGTTGCAGTGTGGGTGGTGGCTCCATCCTGCTAAAACTACGTTTGTGAACTGTAGGCAATATATCCTTCAAGATGGATAACTTGTTATCATTTGTCGATACGTGAATTAAGGCTGATGCTCTTTTGCGTGTCGACAAACGAGGATTGCGACGAACGCTTGCGTCAACTTCGCTTATTGCTCCTTCAGATCTTGAAAATTTCAAAATCCTTACCCTGCCGAGAGACACCCTGTATAAAAGAGAAGAAGATGCGTAAAAGGCAGCCTTATCGCTGCTGTAAGCAATTTCTTCCAGGCAACCATTTGAAAATTGCTTGAAGACGAAATATAGTTATTATCATTATCATCTCAGCCACAATAAGTCCATTGCTGGACATAGGCCTCTCAGGACATAGACCGATTGAAAGCGGCCTACTTCCAGCGTCTTCGAACCATAGACATTTTTTTTTTTTTCTAACTCGATACTTCGAACATAAAGAAAGGATATACGGTAGACAGGTATACATATACAGTAACACGACTTTATCCCTTACTGGGTAGACAGAGCCAAGAGTTGTGGGTCTCAAAGGCCACGCTCTGGATGATGATTTATTGAAGACCTAGATTTAAGTTTTTATTTTATATATAAGGATGGAGTACCTGTAATACAAGTTTATTATTGCTTAGCACAGAACTCCAGCACTTAATGATTTGATTTTATGAAATGGAGATTCAGATATAGTGACAGGTTGCTAGCCCATTGCCGGTTAGAGGAGGAATCCCCAGTTTAAAGTTTTTCCTTGATTTACTTTTGCAATTTGCGCGAGAAAAGAAACAGTTTTTTCTTGGCTCCCAGACTAGCTTGGAAGCATCAGAAAGATATAACTCACAAACATTAATATCAAATATCTCGCAATCAATCAACGCTGAATGAAAATGAGTCTTATTGGATGTTTATATCCATAGTATTTGTTATAAAATATAGTATCGTTGAGTTAGTATCCTATAACACAAGTTACTCGAACATACTTTGGGGCTAACTCAATCTGTATGATTCGTCCGTATATATTTATTTATTTATATTTTTTCAAAATAGTACCCTAGGTTCCGATCACGCGCTTGTAACCACGCTAGCGTTAGTTCAATTGATTTAAATTGGAATAATCAATAAGTCCTACTGATTTGATTGCAAGTCTCACCAAATGGTTCGTAAATTTTTCTAGTAAATAAAGAGTTAAAATTATATATTTACTAGCTGTTGCCCGCGGCTTCGCCCGCATGAGTTTCGCTTAGATGAAAAATCTTTTTGTGTTCCAAACTGTTGCTTAAACTCCAGTACTTACTCAAAATTTCAGTCATTTGGTTATCCGTGTCCCGCAGGAATATATTAGGTACTCGTAGTACAGTCGCGGTGTCAAAATGAATTAAAAGTGATATTTCATTTAATAAACGATCTTCGTCTGCTATCTACAATTTTCCATGTACCACCACTCCCACCCCGAGTCCCTCTTTGTCCTATCCCGTGTCCTGTCTATTTATATATACGTCAGTAGAAAATGCTCATCAGGTTGAACGACTTTTGCTAAGGCCCCATTTCCATTTATGTACATCTGATGAAGAACTCCAAGAGATCAGCTACTCTATAAAAGAGTAGCTGATCTCTTGGAGTTCTTCATCAGATGTTCAATAATCTTCAATTTTTATACGTCAACAGAAAATGCTCATCAGGTTGAACGACTTTTGCTAAGGCGCCATTTCCATATTTCTTATAGTTTAGCTGTTCTGTTAAGGTTCTTCATCAGGTGTTCCAGTTTTCAAAATCAATTATAGCCTATATATTGCCCAGGCTTAATAGCTATACAACACGTACATCCATACAGACAGACAGACAAGAAATTCCAAAAAAAAAATTTTTGCTTTCTATTATTCATTTTAAGTGTCCCTATCCATTTCAGTTAAAAATACTAAATGTACAGACAAAATATTTTTACTGTTTTATTATATGTATAGATTAAGATGTGATACTATCGTTCTAATATTATAAGCGCGGCTGTTTGTTTCGGGTTTCGACGAAAGTTTACAAGTGTAGTACCTAAATCCTTCCTAAATCCAAAACTCGATGTTTGTTTACCAGTGTACACTGTGTACGTATATGTGTGTGCTCTACTTGTAGAGCAAATCCAAAATTGCACGAATTTTAAATTTTCACGGGTTCAGGGCTGATATCAATTTATTTTTGCTTAAGGTTAAACTACTGAACCAAATGTAAAACATCGATGTAAAACCAAAAATTACACAATTTTATGATTAGACTACGCATAGGTAGGCGAAGCCGTTTAAAAACTTTAAAATATCGAAACGGCAAAACGGGGCGTGATATGTATGTAAAATATCAAGACGTAAATATTTCAAAAGCAATCCTTGATCAAGTAAACACTCCATAAGTTGCCAGCTTACTCTAAGCTGCAAGTTTACTGGCGAAATACCAAATAAATCGGATGCAATTTGAGCTCACGTCACTAGTGTCACAACTTACTTGGTGTGGAGAGGCTTACGCCTGATTACAAGGTAAGTATTTGCAGGGTTGCTACACGTTAGGATCTTTATATCCTCTCGATTTTGGAGGATTAAATAGTTGCTTTATTTTTGATAGCTTTTCAAAAAGTCGTCATCGCGCGCTTAATACCCCTGTGTTGTAAACCTTCGTAGGTTGTAGTGTCCGCTTAGGTGGAAAGCGGTTTCCCAACAGCATCTTATACAAAAAATCCACGCTTTTAAAAATGTATTTTGTGCAATAAAATTTAAATGATACAATTTTATAAATGCTTTTTCCTATTTTAATATTTTATTGGAATGGAATGCACGTAAATATTAAAACTCATGTTGAAGGCTAGCACGAGCAACAATGCTTTTTATGCAAAATTGTAAATTAATAAATTGGGCAAGTGAGTGTCGGACCACGCGCAATGTAGGGTTCCTACTAATAAGGTGACTACCCTCATAAAACGGACACACAAACTTTTATTAATTAGGTACCAGCTTTATATGCTAATGATCATAACCTAAGTTTATACAATCATATTCAATGAATATTTATCACACTAAAATCGATTTTGTAAGTTTATTACTCGTTAAGGATAAAAATCAAACTACACATCTGGATCCATGCCCTTTTTACTTGAAGAATCCCGCCATAAACTTAATCTTCACAATCGAACTTAGTTCTGTTCACTGCTAAGCCTTCCGCTATTCTGTGACCTAAGTCAGAATGGATTAAAGTGAACAGTTTCACAGCCCTGTCTTGTAAGAAGGAAGCCGCTCCTCCCAAACTGGACAGGATATTCTCCACCAGCCTGGAGCGTTCGTCCGTAGTCATCATATTCTCATAAAGATCACTCGTTTGGTCAAAGTTATTCGGAGGATCCTGATGTATCTTAATTAACGATGCTCTGTTCTTATCTTCATAAGCCACTGGGCCGTTGAAAGAATTAGGAAAAATATTCGGACTATCTCTTCCATTATCCTTCACAGGTGCAACGCCATCTCTATTGTAAGCTAGTTGCTGAGCATGAATAGGACAATTTACTGGTATCTTATTAAAGTTTGCTCCAAGACGGTAATACTCAGCGTCCCTGTACGAGAGGCGACGCGCTTCAAACAATTTGTCGGGACCTCCCAATATTCCAGGAACTAGATTGGCTGGGCAATACGCTAGCTGTTCTATTTCTGCAAAATAATTTATAGGATTCTTGTTCAGCACTAATCTTCCTAGAGGTCTTAGAGGGTATATGTTTAGTGGAAGAACTTTAGTCACATCAAATACGTCAAATCCAGCGCTTTCTACTTCTTCTGACGTAAGTACTTGAATGCTTACCTTCCAACTGGGGAAATTTCCATTACCAATAGCGTTGTACAAATCTCTGATTGCATAGTCAGGGTCCATTCCGGCTATCTTCTCCGCCTGTTCTGAGCGCAAATTTTTTATACCTGCCTCTGGCGTGAAATGGAATCTGACGAAATGCTTCTCCCCAAACTCATTGACAACTTGGAATGTATGTATGCCAAATCCAGGCATGTGACGGTAACCGTCTGGAATACCACGATCGCCGAACACCAACATAAACATGTGGAGGCTTTCCGGTCGTAATGTCAAAAAGTCCCATAACATATTCCCATCGTTTAGATTCGTGGCTGGGTTTTTCTTCTGTGCTCTTATAAACGTAGTAAATAATAAAGGGTCTTTGATAGGAAACATAGGAAAATTAAGGCCTACTATATCGAAGTTTCCATCTTCAGTATAGAATTTAACAGCAAATCCTCTGGCATCGCGGGCAGTGTCTGAACTTCCTATGTGGCCGACAACTTGAGAAAATCTGACAGCTACAGGAGTACGTTTACCAACTTGGCTGAAGAGTTTAGCTTTACAAATGCTTGTTATATCATGGGTTACTTCGAAGAAGCCAAATGCTCCACCGGCTTTGGCATGGACCACCCGTTCGGGGATTCTCTCTCGGACGAAGTGAGTCAGGGAATCCATTAAGTATTCATTGAATATCAGGGGTGAATTCAGTGTGACCGTTGCATCAATTGTGTCAATAGGTGCGCCGGCACTGGTCGTCATTATACCAATGGGTTCCTTCTTTGAAGGCCAAGTTTCAATAAAAAAATTTGACTTTGACTTTGACTTTGACTTTGGAAGGCAAAATAATTTAAATCAGCTTTTCACTGAACTTCGGAAATAGGAATAATGCGATCATGTGAAGTCAATTAGTTGCCTAAACATGTATTTATATAATGTTTGGGTTCGTTAAGTTATACAGACAGATAATTATACAGGGTTATTCTGAAAACACTGGCCAAATTTTTGCAGCAGATTTGGATGATGAAATTGAGCAGGTTTCCCAGATTTCCAAAGAAATCTATGTCAGAAAATATTAAAAAAATATTGCCCCCGCCGCATCTGTCTGTCTGTTCGCGGTAAACTCAAACACTACTTTGTGCATTTGGTTTGGGTTGTGAAGAAGGTTTATATTATATTTTATATGATGTATTATTTACGCGGGCGAAGCCGCGGGCCAAACCTAGTCAACACCATGATCCATGATCTACTTTTTGAACTTAAACTAAAAATATCAAGTTACCACACCTACAATAAGTATAAAGAAAGTAGTGCCTAAATTGTTGTTATCTACAGGTAAACTCACCCCGGCCTTCTGCTTAAATATAACAATCTGCTGTCCCGCAGGGTCATTCTCCACCTTGGCAGCCACCACCACCAGACACACGACCAGGACTCTCAACATCTTGCCCGCTCTGGCACACTACCACCCCAGTCTTGTATTTTGTAGTTTGACTTGCAATCAGTTGGTTTTATATTTTACTGTCCCCTCTCTCACTATATTGTTTTTCTACTAAACATTCTATTCAAAAACAAAGTCTTAACAACACATCTGTGTAAATGACATACAGTCATTTATTTATAAATTCTATATACCTACTTGCATACAGATATAGGTAATTAGTTATTTTCTACTTAGATAATAGAATAAATTGGACTTTTTTAAACATAAACTTGTTTTTACTGATCCGTTGGTATACCGAATTAAGTGGAAGTGTGTATGTATAAATACTTTTATATGTTTCAGTTAAAACCTGTTTTTAGATAAAACTCGTTTGCCCTGCCTGTTTTGCAATTAATTGGTTTTACATTTTACTAGCTTTTGCTCGCGGCTTCACCAGCGTGAACTCACACAAGAACAGTGGGGTGAAGGTACCCTATGTCCTTCTCAGTATTTCCAACTACGTGTTTGCAAAATTTAAGAATGCCTGTCCGCCATCTGGAGGTCCTGGCTGGGTTCTATACTTCTATTCCAAGTGCTTGTTTTCACAGATATGACTTCAAATCCGCTCAAAGTATCTGAATTTAACGTAGTCGCTGGAATTTCATTCGACCTTCGAGCAAAAAGACGCACGGACCCGTGTTTCTATATGCATTCCACGCAGTTTATGTAGGTACAGAGGGCCACATAGAAAAGTATACCACCTAAATACGATCCACTATAAAAAGTAGTATACTTTTCCATGTGGCCCACTGTATAAACAACAAGTCAAAATACAATGAGCAATTTATGCAAAGCAACATTGGCGAGCATTGGAGACCTACGATTTATTTTCTGAGAATTACATTCCTCTCTGGTATAGTATTTCTTTATAATAAGCAACTCATTGCACTTACAGTTTCCCAAGGCATGCAGTGAGCTAAAAATACATTAATAAAATATAGACAGATGATGTATATAAGTAAACATCTACAAAGCATCTGAAATTAATGTTGTAGTATGTACAATACCATCAATTCACACGAGTATATTCAAATTAACATTTTGCTAATAAGTTATTTGTCGACAAATATTTTTCTTTGCCACTTCACTATTTTGTAACTCGGACTCAGAAGTACTTCATACTTTTTCCATGCTCAGAACTCAGAATACAGAACTGTTATCTTCAAACCTACGAATTGCGAATTTAATTTATTCAGGCGCTTAACTTAATGAAGATATGTCGCATTGGTCCACAATTAATAGTTTCTTTTTTCTAAAAGAAATTTTAATGAAAATGAGAAGGGTAGACAGATAAACAATACATTTATGTTATGTATTAGACAGATAAACAATACATTTATGTTATGTATACTTCAGGATATATGGAAGGAAAAATCGATTTACATTCGGACGTAAATTCCTAGCAAAGCTTAGTCACATAGGTCACAGAGAAAAAAATCACTACGATCTTGGTAAGTACCATTAAGTACCATTTTTTATGGCAAATATTCTAATCATAAACTTAGTTAAAATCGTTAAAATGAAACCCTCTTTTATAAACAAAAAGCTCTATAAGAAGGTACATAAAATTCCAAAAATAAATGAATTTCTAAGAAAGACTAAGTACTTATCTATGTACTCGTGAGCAATTTTGGTTGATCCAAACATTTATCCATGTATCATTACAAAGATTTTATATCAATAGTTTATGGATACTTATAAGATGAATATACCTACCTTATGATTATACCTTTTTTGGTTAAACAACATGTAGCTCTACTAAATTTGAAATAATAAATCTTATTAAATATATAGAAATGAGATACAATGAAAAAAACGAGCAGGACTTAAGAAATAAATATGAACCAAATCTTACATACAATGATTGCTTCCTTAGAACTACATTTTTTTTTTAATTATGAAGCTGTATGAAACTTTATCGTTAACTTAATCGTCCCAATCGCACTTAGTTTTGTTATCTGCTAAGCCTTCTGCTATTCTGAGACCTAACTCAGGATTGATTAAAGTGTACAGTTTCACAGCCCTGTCTTGTAAGAAGGAAGCAGCACTTCTCAGGCTGTACAGGATATTCTCCACCAATCTGGAGCGTTCGTCATCAGACATCAAAATCGCATACTGAACTCCCGCTTGGTCAAAGTTATTTGGTTCATCCTGATGTATCTTGATTAGCGATGCCCTGTATTTATCTTCATAAGGCACTGGGCCGTTAAAAGAATTAGGAAAAATATTCGGACTATCTCTTCCATTATCCTTCACAGGTGCAACGCCATCTCTATTGTAAGCTAGTTGATGATCATGAATAGGGCAATTTACTGGTATCTTATGAAAGTTTGCTCCTAGACGGTAATACTGAGCGTCTCTGTATGCGAGGCGACGCGCTTCAAACAACTTGTCAGGACCTCCCATTATTCCAGGAACTAGATTTCCCGGGCAAAATGCTAGCTGTTCTACTTCTGCAAAATAATTTTTAGGATTTTTGTTCAGCACTAATCTTCCTAGAGGTTTTAGAGGGTATATAATTAGTGGTAGAACTTTAGTCACATCAAATACGTCGAACGCAGCGCTCTCTACATCTTCTGACGTAAGCACTTGAACGCCAACCTTCCAACTGGGGAAGTTTCCATTACCTATAGCGTTATACAAATCTCTGATTGCATAGTCAGGGTCTACTCCAGCTATCTTCCTTGCCTGTTCTGAGTGCAAATTCTTCATACCTGCCTCAGGCGTGAAATGGAACCTGACGAAATGCTTCTCCCCAAACTCATTGACAACTTGCAATGTATGTATGCTAAATCCAGGCATGTGACGGTAACCATCTGGAATACCAGGATCTCCGAACACCGACAAAAACATGTGGAGGCTTTCCGGTCGCAACGTCAAAAAGTCCCATAACATATTACTATCGTCTAGATTCGTGGCTGGGTTTTTCTTCTGTGATCTTACTTGCGTAGTAAAAAATAGCGGGTCTTTGATAGGAAATATGGGAAAATTAAAGCCTACTATATCGAAGTTGCCATCTTCAGTGTAGAATTTAACAGCAAATCCTCTGGCATCGCGGGCAGTGTCTGCACTTCCTATGTGGCCGACGACTGGAGAAAATCTGACAGCTACATGAGTACGTTTACCAACTTTGCTAAAGAGTTTAGCTTTGCAAATGCTTGATAAATCATGGGTTACTTCGAAAAAGCCAAATGCTCCAGCGGCTTTGGCATGGACCACCCGTTCGGGAATTCTTTCACGGACTAGATGAGTCAGGGAATCCATTAAATATTCGTTGAATATGAGGGGTGAATTTAATGTACCCTTTGCATCGATTGTGTCAATAGGTGCGCCGGCGGCGGTCGTCATTATGCCAATGGGTTCCTGGAAAGCGAATAATTTAAAATTAACTT
>JAEMBS010000363.1:0-26278 GCA_018467065.1 Ephestia elutella
GAAAGTAAAAAGTTCTTGTGGTTGGTCAATACCACTAAAAAATTGACTGAAACCTGCCTTTTCCGCCTCGAAATAATATAAATAATAATAATAAATATATACGGACAAATCACACAGATTGAGTAAGTTCAAGACTTTACGGGATGCTAATTTAACAATACTATATTTTATATAACAAATACATATATATATGTATAGATAAATATCCAAAACCCACGTCAATCTGAAAAAGATTATTTTCCATCTTGACCCAACCGGGGATCGAACCCGGGACCTCTGGTGTGGCCGTCTGGCGTGATGACCGTTAGGCCACGGAGGTCGTCAGTCGTCAGAAATGCATGGTTTGACCTATTGGTTATATGTATATTTATGTAATTTGCGCAACAAAATTAAAGTTCAAAAAAGATAGTTCAATTTGAAATCGAATCTATTATATACATATACTTATATATTACTTTTTTTAATAGGATTCTAATCATACAATGAAGTTTTTTGATATCAGATTTATTTCAAGTGTTCAAGATAATTCCACCAAGCAAAGCAATCCACAATACAATACCATTAACCAAATAAATACTTGAGTTTTTTTTTCAGTTTGCGTGTACCACCCTAGATCTCATCTATGCTTCTCATCAGGCAAGATAGAGGTCAAACGCACTCAGTTTAAAAAAGAGAATACACGCAATTCAAACAATCTCATTTTAATCAATAAATCAAGTCACTCTTAAATGATTTTTTTGTGAACTATCGTATAAGAATTTAATATATGGATTTATAGCGGTTTTATTGAATTTCACTATGTTGTTCATACAAAAAAGTTGCGTCTTAATAACGATAACGAAAATGTCTAATGACATTTTTGAATTTTTTTTAAATAGCTGAGATTTAAGGTTTTTTTTATATATTATCGCCATTTTATAAAATTTCGAAAAACTGGCTCGACTAAAAAATTCTATAAAATTACCGAACCTGCTCACAAAATTTCATAAGAATCGGTTCAGAAATGCGACCTGTAGGCGATAACATCCGGACAGACAAAAGAATTTTCGGCTAGTGGAAACTGAGACGCTTCGCTCGCTGCGCTCGCTCGGTCGATAAATAAAAGTTCTTTTGTATTTCCTTTCAGATTTGCAGTTCATTTTTGTTAAGCTTTAAAAACAAGCAACAATAGCATATCTAGACTCGTATTTAGTAGTTGCCAACATTTTTTGAAAAACTACCAAAATAATTATTTGCATAAGAAAAACTAAACTAAATTTAAAGTATTATTAGTAATACCTAACTCTCCCTACTCCTCCTAACCCTACTCCTGTGAATTCACATTGAATTAAATGGAACATAAACTAGAACATGCATGGTTACAATCACAGATAAGTATATCTATACGTTACAATATCTTACCGATTAAAACCACTACTGAGTTGGAAAATGTCAGTAATATAAATATTCCTGAGCAAGCCATCTAATTTAGATAACTAAACTGGGAATCTTAGTGAATTCTATGCAGGGAACATGTTACCGCAAAGTGGTTTCGGTGAAAACGAGGCTAAATTGTTAGTGCATCTCCTCTCTAGAACATGAAATGGTCTTTCGGTCTAAATAAGTATAGATACGATCTTAATTTTGAAGATTGAAGATACTGCAATTATAACACTGCAATGAGATCGATATAAGTAGAAATGGATCTAGGCAGCTTGGGTTATTGTGATATCAATTCATAGAATATCGACCTATGTCTAAAAATAAATTTTTCCCAATTTTAGAGATTTCTGTGTTGTGCACTCTTTACTCGGTTCACATCTCAGTAGCAGTAGTCCGGTTAAGCGGACTATTAGGGAAAGAATATATTTTCTGTGGTGGATTTATAGCGGTTTTATTGAATTTCACTATGTTGTTCATACAAAAAAGTTGCGTCTTAATAACGATAACGAAAATGTCTAATGACATTTTTGATTTTTTTTTAAATAGCTGAGATTTAAGGTTTTTTTTATATATTATCGCCATTTTATAAAATTTCGAAAAACTGGCTCGACTAAAAAATTCTATAAAATTACCGAACCTGCTCACAAAATTTCATAAGAATCGGTTCAGAAATGCGACCTGTAGGCGATAACATCCGGACAGACAAAAGAATTTTCGGCTAGTGGAAACTGAGACGCTTCGCTCGCTGCGCTCGCTCGGTCGATAAATAAAAGTTCTTTTGTATTTCCTTTCAGATTTGCAGTTCATTTTTGTTGAGCTTTAAAAACAAGCAACAATACCATATCTAGACTCGTATTTAGTAGTTGCCAACATTTTTTGAAAAACTACCAAAATAATTATTTGCATAAAATTATTAGTAATACCTAACTCTCCCTACTCCTCCTAACCCTACTCCTGTGAATTCACATTGAATTAAATGGAACATAAACTAGAACATGCATGGTTACAATCACAGATAAGTATATCTATACGTTACAATATCTTACCGATTAAAACCACCACTAGGACGGTGGCGTGCGTCCTATTGCTGTAGGCACAACATTTCGACGTTTAGCAGCCAAAATTTGCGTGCGTATTACCCGCCAAAAACTTCAAGACCTGTTTGAACCCGTACAGATTGGTTTTGGCACACGTGGCGGGTGTGAGGCAGCAGTACACGCCGTGCGCACGTTTGCCCAGAGCAACCTGTGCGAAGTTATTTTAAAATTAGACGTCAAAAATGCTTTTAATTCGGTCAACAGAGACACCCTGCTGAATGAAATAAAGTATCACATACCCGAAATTTACAATTTTATGATTCAGTGTTATCATAGTCCATCGAAATTGATGCATAAAAATAATGAAATTCTTTCGGCAGTAGGTTGTCAGCAGGGTGATCCCCTTGGTCCAGCAATTTTTAGTTTGGCTATCAATTCCATAATTCATAGTCTAAATTCCAAATTAAATGTATGGTATCTCGACGATGGAACACTAGGTGGAGACTCACAAACCGTTCTGAACGATTTAACACAAATAATAAACAAATTTCAAGAAATTGGTTTAGATTTAAATTTAAATAAATGTGAATTATTCATTAACATAAATGATAATAATGAAATAAAACGAGATTTGAGAATATTTGACTGGATTTTATATTTAACAGAATAAAGAAACACAGATTACAAATGACGTTGCCAAATCCGTAAGGGCGAGAGAGAACCTTAGTCATAGTAA
This sequence comes from Ephestia elutella, assembly GCA_018467065.1. Lineage (NCBI taxonomy): Eukaryota > Metazoa > Arthropoda > Insecta > Lepidoptera > Pyralidae > Ephestia > Ephestia elutella. Next base: position 3,196 of record JAEMBS010000363.1, read on the forward strand.
AACAAAATGCGACTATTTGAAACTTTGCTTCGATAGTTTCTGCAGGCGTTTCGCAGGTTTCGCGTCCAATATTCCAACATCCTCCTCTGGACGCAAACCCATTGCAAACGTAAAGTTCTGGTGCTTCGGACGGTGTAACCCCTTGGTTAGGATGTCAGCCAGCATGTCTTCAGTACTTTTATAGTGCACGGAGATTTGCTTCTTGGCGATACGCTCTCTCACGAAATGATAGCGTATATCAATGTGTTTGCTTCTTGCGTGGTAGATGTCATCACCTGAAATGCTGATAGCACTTTGATTATCGCAAAATATTACAATTGGTATACCTGACATGGTAGGCCAAAGCTCCTCTTCCAACTGTTTAAGCCAAAGAGCTTCCTGGGTTGCTGTAGACAACGACATGTATTCTGCTTCGGTGGTTGACAAAGCTATAGTGGGTTGCCTTTTTGAGCACCAACTAATGGCAGCTCCCTGAAAAATAAAGACATAACCGGAACACGATCTTCTGTCATCAGTATTAGTAGCCCAATCAGCGTCACAGTAACCGACTATATTTGCATCACTTTTCTTGAAGGTAAGTTTTATGTGTTTTGTACCTTTTAGGTATTGCAGTACTCTTTTAGCAGCTATCCAGTGCTCTGATGTCGGTTTATTATTAAATCGGCTAAGTTGGTTAACAATGTAGGCAATATCGGCTCTGGTGCCTTGTGACAAGTACAGGAGGCATCCTATTAATTCTTGGTAAGGGATGTCCTGCAAAACATCCTCTTCACTTTCAGCCTTTTTTAGTTGCGTGTTAGCTTCACACGGTGTATGTACTGGTTTACAGTCATTCATATTGAATCGAGTAAGGATTTTTTCTATGTATAGTGATTGATCCAAAGTAATTTCATTTGATTCAGGGTTATGCGTAATTCTAAAACCAATACAACATTTGGCATGTCCCAAGTCCTTCATGTGAAATTTTGTATTCATTTTGTCCTTGATTATTCTAGCAGTATCCTCATTATTAAAAACACAAAATGTCATCGACATATACTGTTAAAATTAGTATATCCTTTTCATTAGCAATCCGATGATATATGCATGGATCTACTTTGGATCGTGACATTCCTATTTCTAATAATACTGCATTGAGTTTTTTGTTCCATTGGCGACTTGCCTGCTTGAGACCATATATGGATTTTTTAGCATACATACTTTAGTTCCTTCTTCAAAATATGGGGGTTGTGCCATGTAAATATTTTCCTCGATGTTTCCTTGCAGAAATGCTGTTACAGCGTCCATCTGGTGTATTCTTAAGTTGTACTTAACGGCTAAACCAAAAACATATCTCAAAGATGTATAGCGTATTACAGGTGCATAAATCTCATGATAGTCTATACCTTTTTTTTGTTGATAACCTTTCACAACAAGTCGTGCCTTCATTCTGGATACATTGCCTTTTTCATCTAATTTTGTTTTGTACACCCATTTACAAGGAATTACCTTTTTGTTTTCTGGCAAGTCAACTAATATCCAGGTACTGTTATGGAGTAGTGATTGGTACTCTTCTTTCATTGCTTGAATCCATTGGTCAGCATTTTTACTTTCTAATGCTTCAGAAAGGCTTTGTGGATCTTTATCCAATATACTCATGGCAGACTCACCATTCATGCATAAAAAGGATACATCTTCATTTGAAGGTTCAGCATCATGAATTTCTTCTCGACGTCGTGGCCGAAGATTCCCTTTAGAAGGTTGGATTTCAAAGCTTTCTTCAGGATAGTAAGATTCATCTTCAAAATCTGAATAATGTGATGTGGATGATGATGGTGATGATGGTGATGATGGTTGTTTGGAGACAATGTTTCAGTGTCAGTTTCATCATTACCGTCTTCATTTTTATTTTCTTCATATCCTCGTAAGTAGACCACTTCAGATTTTGGTAAGTATGATTTTTCATAATTTTTATTAACATCTTTTTGTATATTACTTGTTATCTCAGTACTAATTACATTTTCTTTTTCAGGTGCAGATATATTGGAAACCATGTTTCTCTTCACGGTGGCTTCGAGAAATACGACATCTCTACTCATTACAGTGTGTTTATTCTTAGGGTCTATGAACCGGTAGCCCTTTACACTGTCACTATAACCCACAAATATTAACTCACGGGATTTTGGATCTAGCTTTTGGCGGCGTTCCTTAGGTATGTGTACCATTGCTTTGCACCCAAAGATCTTCATGTAGCTTAAGTCTGGCTTCTTGCCCGTCCATATTTCTTCTGGAGTGACGTAAGAAAGGGCTCTCGTCGGCGAACGATTTATGATGTGCGCTGCCGTGACCACTGCTTCACCCCAGAAGTTGTTCTGTAATTGTGCATTAAGTAACATACATTTAGCTCTTTCTATAAGGGTTCTATTCATCCGCTCACTCAAGCCGTTCTGTTCTTGGCGTATATGGATTTGAAGTTTGATGTAAAATGCCAAATTTGTTGAGATAGTTCTGGAAATTTTTATTCACATATTCTCTGCCATTATCTGACCTTAAAATTTTTATTTTTTGTTTAACTAATTTTCTACTCGGTTTTTATATTCTATGAATTTTTCTAGAACTTCAGCTTTACTTCTTATTGTAAAAACAAAAACTTTACGGGAGAAATCGTCTATGAAAGATACAAAATACCTGGCCCCTCCAAGTGATGCGGTTTGCATCGGTCCACATACGTCCGAGTGGATGACTTCTAGCAACTCAGTTGCCCGGGAGCCTTCACTTGGAAATGACTCTCTTGTCTGCTTTCCTTCAATACAACTTATACATGTTATATTTTTCTTTTGTCGGAGACAATTTCACACCAGTAGTACAGCTGGGAACTTTTATTATATCATTGAAATTTAAATGACCCATTCGCTGGTGCCACAAGTAAGTATCCTGTTCAGTGACAGCAGTCATAGCTTGAGCATCTTCATATGCAATATTTAATTTATACATATCATTTATTAATGTGGCGCTGGCTACTTTTTGACCATATTTATTTGTTATACTACATCCATTGTCATTAAATTGAATGTTGCAGCCACTTTTTATCATTTTACTCACTGATATTAAGTTTGTGGATAAATCAGGTACATAAATAACATTTCTCACCTGTATTTTATTTATATTGCCTTGTGAATCCGGTATTTTAATAGTTACATTACCACAACTCTGGACTCTTAAAATTTTATCATTTGCAATTCTGATGCTTGTTACAGGTGGTGCAGTTTCCTCCTCGAGCCATTCTCTGTGAGCTGTCATATGCATCGAGGCCCCGGAGTCGATGTGTACCAGTTCAGCGAGTCATGTGATGAAGTGGCTGAAAAAGCAGCAATAAAACCATTATCTTTTGTGTTTGTTTTATTCTTTTTATGCCAACAGTTCTTACTTAAATGACCATATTTATTACAATGAAAGCATCTCGGTCCCTTAGATTTATTTGATGACTTATCAACATTTTTACTGAATTGTTTTTTAGAGTTTGAGTAAAATGCGGTTGTGTCCATTGTTTTTACTTCCTGTAACAATTTTGTTTTAATAGAATCGGCACAAATTTTTACTCCCGAATTCTCAATGGCCATGATCATAGGCTTGTACATGTCTGGTAATCCAGCCAGCATCAGAGTACCCAGCCATTCGTCGTCAACTTTAAATCCAATGTTTCTTAAACGATGTGCTGACGACATTATTTTGTTTACGTAGTCTTCTATATTGGCACTACTTTCTAATGTAGTATTTATTAAATCCTTTAAAAGGCCCACTTTTCGAGTTAAGCCTGAATCCACAAATGCTCGAGTTAAGTTGTCCCAAACCTGTTTTGCCGTAGTGGCTTCTCTTATATGCACGTATATTATGGGATCGATAAGTAAAATAAGTTTAGACTTAGCTTTTATATCCTTTTTTTCGTCGACTGCTTTGCCGGTTTCATATTCAATACATTCCCATAACTCTTCCAATTGCATATAAGCTTTTACTGCAAAGCTCCAAGTGGCATAATTTTCTCTTCCAGTTAATTTTTCTATACTCAATAAGCCATTATGTGATGCCATTTTATATATATCTTTCCTGAAAATATGCTGAAATAGAAACCTACTTGATGCCGCGCCACGAATTTTGAGGTTATGTAACTTTTACTTTACTTTTTACTAGAAGTACGCAATACTTTTATATTGTTTTTCTATCCAGGCATGGGGCGGCCCATAACCGCCATTACTTTGGCATCAAAAATTATTCAGAATTTTAACATCATCGCCCCAAATTTAAAAATTATAACAAAAGAGAATTTTCATCTACTGGGTTCACCAATCTTTGAAGATGCCATACCTTCCCTCCTAAGAAATTCATTTTCAAAATTTAGCGACTATTCGGACCGCCTTGTTAAAATTAGTAGTCATTCAGCTTTATTTATTTTAAAATTTTGTTGAATAATGCCAAAATTCACCTACCTGCTTCGCTGCTGTCCTATCTGGAAATTCCCTGATCTGTTGCAACCTATTGACTTACTTTTGAAATCCCAAATTGAAGCTATTTTAAACATTCACTTAAGCGAGCAGGCATGGGCTCAAGCTTCCTTGCCTATAAGGCTTGGTGGCTTGGGAACCCGCAAAATTTCAAGTGTTGCTTTACCAGCATTCCTGTCCTCAATTCATAGCACTTCCAATCTCGCAGGTAAAATACTTAATACCACTTCGGTAACAAACTGCGAGATTGCATGCTTGGATGAGGCCTCGAATGCATGGTTAGCTGGACCGGGTCAAAATTTACCATCCAAATTGTATAAACAAAGAGCCTGGGACACCATTTCATCAACTAATTTGTTTCAATCAATTCTAAATTCTACCTCAGGGAGGGAGCGGGCAAGACTTTTGGCTGTATCCAGGCCAGAGTCTGGTCATTGGCTCCATGCCTACCCCTCGCCTGCACTCGGAACCTACATAGACCCATTAACACTCCGCATAGCTGTATGTCTCCGACTCGGAACTGATGTATGCGTAAGTCACAACTGTAATTCCTGTGGTGCTGCCGTTGATGGTCTTGGTCACCACGGACTCGCCTGTACCTCGGGCGCCGGCCGTCAGTCCCGTCATGCTGCTCTGAATGACATCCTCAGAAGGGCGCTCGTCAGTGCCAAAGTTCCCGTAGCTCTCGAGCCCCGGATTGCACGGGACGATGGTAAGCGCCCCGATGGGATGTCTTTAATCCCATAGAATATGGGTAGAGCGCTAGTCTGGGATGCCACTTGCGCAGATACACTGGCTGCGTCCTACCTCCCCGCAACAAGCAGACAAGCCGGGGCGGCGGCAGATGCCCGGGAACGCTTAAAGACCAACAAATATAGTTGTCTCGGCGCACAATACCAGTTTGTGGCTTTTGGCGTCGAGACTCTAGGCTCATGGGGCAGTGGCGCACGGGGGCTCCACAGGGAGCTCAGTAAACGCCTGAGGGAGGCAACAGGTGACCCTCGTGCGGGCAGCTTTCTCGCCCAGCGATTAGCTATTGCTATTCAGCGCGGGAATGCTGCCTGTGTGATGGGCACCTTGCCAACGACACCAAATTTAGAGTTAGATTTTTAATATATAGTATTTATTTATAGGTAGTATTAGTATAGTAGTATTTAATTTATTAATTTTTAAGATATACCTAATTATTACAGTGTGACCTAAAATTTTTACAATAAAAACATACATACATGAACCCTAAAAAAATAATAATAATAATATAATAATAATGTTTCTACTGAGTTGGAAAATGTCAGTAATATAAATATTCCTGAGCACGCCATCTAATTTAGATAACTAAACTGGGAATCTTAGTGAATTCTATGCAGGGAACATGTTACCGCAAAGTGGTTTCGGTGAAAACGAGGCTAAATTGTTAGTGCATCTCCTCTCTAGAACATGAAATGGTCTTTCGGTCTAAATAAGTATAGATACGATCTTAATTTTGAAGATTGAAGATACTGCGATTATAACACTGCAATGAGATCGATATAAGTAGAAATGGATCTAGGCAGCTTGGGTTATTGTGATATCAATTCATAGAATATCGACCTATGTCTAAAAATAAATTTTTCCCAATTTTAGAGATTTCTGTGTTGTGCACTCTTTACTCGGTTCACATCTCAGTAGCAGTAGTCCGGTTAAGCGGACTATTAGGGAAAGAATATATTTTCTGTGGTTTAGGAATTATACCACAACAACATAATTTTAGACCGAAAACACCTAATTGCAGAAAAAAATCAGTCAACGTTTAGGAATTGTACCACAACAACATCATTTTAGATCGAAAACACCTAATTTCAGAAAAAAGTCATACATTTTGTAATGTCTTTAGGAATCTAGCTGACTTTTTATAATTTCTACGAATCGAACTTGCCTATTGATAACAAATGCTTACATTAAAGTTAGAATCATCTGTAAAAATAGAAACGAAAAACAATATAGTTAAAACTAAAGTCCCGACTTCCAATACTGTATTCAATTGATAAGTGTTTTCACGGGCGGTGCCCGCGAATCGTAGGTTTTTCTTCCCCTACAATAAATTGTACATAAAGCCCACGCACTCGAGTCACGCATAACATCTCATAGATTTATATCCCACACTTCTGTCCAAATTTAGATTTAGTGTTATGTTTAGCCGTAACTCACATGAATTAGGGGTTTCGCCGAAATCGTGAGAAATCGTGGTAGGCCAATAATAATTAATATTTTATTATTTGGTGTGCTTTTTTGGTGTTGTGATTTGTGGCCATTACAACACATTTTTGGCCATACTAGTGTTCTTGTTAAGTGTTATAATGGTAACCACATAACCCTAGGAAATATAATAATAACAATCTATACTTACTGCATTGTACAACCACAGTCTAGTGTAGGATAAGTTATTAAATACTAATTATTTATATTTAATAAAATGTTGCGTGAAATTTATTATTTATGAATTCTTAATTAATAAAATAAAGCATTTTTAAAAACTATCATATTATAATATAGCATTTTTTTTTTCTTTTAATCTTTATTCAATGAAAGGGTAAAATTAATGCAGTCTCATGACATATTCACAGAACTTGCTTCATCAAAATACCGCTACGAAAAGTTTCAGATTTATTTCAAATTATTAATAAATTAATGAAACCAAAAACTAATCAAACTAAAGTTCTATTATCAAACTTTTGATTGTCTGTGGACTAGACAGTCAAAGTTTATTAAACAATAAATTAAAACAAAAGGTAACTAAATCTATCAAAAATTAGACTAGGCAAGTTTGCTAATAATAGAGATCTGTAAATAAGTTTATCACGACGAAAACGCAATTAATCAGATGTGTCGGTAATACTGTAAAGAGAAGGCCAAATAAGTTCCAATTATCCTGCAGCAGTAGGTTTAATATAACCGGGGGTCAAAGGGATTTTTCATTACCGCGTCCGCATATGAGTTTTACGACATTTGAGAGAATTTTTCAAAGCAAAACGCTATCCCGCAAGCTATTCGACGGTATATTCCTGCTTGTACCGAATTTCCGATGTAGGTATTAATTAGTATTTTCTGTATTATGTAGTGACGTCACACAAAATACGAAGATTGCCACTCATTAGCCAGTTTAGGAACTGACTGGTTAACCAGAATGTTTAAACGGAAATTCTATATTGTAAAATTTGAATTCGTGAATAGACTTTATTTTAACTTATTCATGTATACAAAATATACTAAGGAAATTCGATTGGCCAATAAGCGTGCGCTGTGATATTTTTGGCTGTCTGTTGTCTATTGAAAGGGTTATTTTTCTGTGCATTTTACCGTTGGGTGACATAGTTGTTTGTAACCTTATGTACATTAGTCAAATAGCTTACGCGGTTTCGGGTTCTTGTCATTCTTTCAACGATTGTCAGAAAATCACTCCCATAGCGAAGAAAGCGAGAGGAAAGCCATCAAAAATATTTCAGTTACTAGCTTTTGCTCGTGGCTTCGCCCGCGTGCAGTTCCCACAGGAACAGTGCTTTTTCCCGAAATGAATAGTACCGTATGTCCTTCTCAGTACTTCTAACTATGTGTATGCGAAATTTCAAGAAGATTAGTTCAGTAGAAAAAGCGTGAAGAGGTAACAAATAAATAAACAAACTCACTTTCGCATATTAGTTAGGATTCAACTTAGGGACCAGGCTTGTAGAACCAGATGGAGTCCACCACCTCGCCAGGCTTAAATAACACTCGTTAACTTTTCTGCACTGTAACTGGGCGCACGATTATTTTCGAGAACGATTTTAACGGGTTGATTAAAACGGGCGTATTTTTCAGCGAAAGTAATTTTTCATTTCACGCATGAATGAGTGGAGGCGTATGAAAGTAAAGGGTTGGTTGTATAATAATGAATAAATAATGTCTTTTCTGGTTTTAAATGAATATAAATATATCCTAACAGTTAATTTTATGTAACGCTGATAAGATAGCAACCGTACATAAGTATTAATATAGATTTAGGATAAATATAAAAAAAATGAAATTTAGTGGTTATGTCATTTCATTTAAAGCTAATTGACAGAGATTCTTTGAATTTTACATAATGTGTTTACTAATCTTTCTTTTAATAACTTATAAACACTTATAAATCATTGCTGAACTGCAATATCTAATAATAGTACATTGTGATATAAGTGCGGTAAGTTGAAAATTACAGCCGAGGCGATATTGCTAGCCCGACCGTAGGCGACGGCTACAAGAAAGGCAGAGGCTGTAATTTTCAAAGCGCACGTATGACATACGACGTTTTATAACATATTTGCGAGGAAATATTTAAATAACTCGAAAAACGACAATACCAAAGAAAAAGCGCGCGTTATAATTTTACTTGTTCACAAATTAGCGATGCGCGCGCATCAGCGCTTTTTTTTAAGGCAAATGCACAAAAAACAGCCAGTATTACTAATAAAGTAAATTAATATTTTTGTGTTTTGTTACAGATAAATGGTTGTAATTTATTGTCAAAATTAATTTAAAGAATTAAATTTTTATTTATTTTATCTCCTAAAGTTAATTTTATTCATAAAATGTTGACCACTTTTCTTACATAAAAACTCTTTGCTAAGATTTAAAAAAGTATCGTTCGTTTTTAGACGGAGCGTGCGTTTTACTTTACAATAACGCACAAGTGCGTAATGAGATACAATACAATATTGAAATTGGTGAAATAAGTGACACTTTACGAGCAAATATACTACCTACATCACAGATCTAAATAATGATAGCAGGTATTTACGATTATCTAGAAATTTCCATAAGAAACGCAGACCGAAACAGCATTTTTTTTTTAAATTCCAAAACTGGATCTATCCCCAAAAATAGTGAAACGGAACCAATTACGAATTCCCAATGAGATATGCAAAATCAGTCTGAGATGGTTCACTCCTACGCTTCATTTCAACTACGTGGCTATGTGAAAAATTTAATTCATTGCCGGTAAATTTATATGCATGCCGTGGCTGCAGTTTATTAAGAATGCACCGCGGCTCTCGTCGGGGCTCTAAAATAAAATGGTCAGCTTCATTCCATCCATTATATCCTGGTACCTTGGGAATGATGTATTTACCTTAAAGAATTATGGGAGGGGAAGTGGATTAACGAAAATAATATTTTCTTTTTTATTATATGAATAAAATAAAACTGTGATGGTTGTTATTTGTATGGCCCGAAGTCTAGACCCTATATTATTTACCTAAATGTATGATTTTATGACAAAATCGCTCATGTTTACACAGAAGTCGGTAATTCTGTGGTTAAGTATATAGAATAGTAAAATATATTTCAAACTTTTCTGTACAAGCTTTTACATAATTATCTAGATTCACCTTATCTTGTCTCAGATGCCATTGTATGAATGCTAGGACAAAAAAAATATTTTTTGTTCCAGTACAGAAAACGAATTACTCTCATAACACTTTTATATATCGCGCATGCCATAATTTCAATACCTATATTACAATAGTCTAGACATATTTGCACTATCTATTGGTTTATATAAAAAAGAAATTAGGTCTGTCAGTGTGCAGGTAGGTAATGGAATAGAATTTATTGTTATAATATTTATTAGAGGAAACTTGATTGGTTTGTGTACTATTTAAGTTTAATATTGTTTTGTTTTTCTATATAACTGTTTGTTTCCCAAATAAAAATAAATAAATAAATAAATATTGCAATTTACAATGTATGCTTTAAACGGTGGCAAATATCTATCTAATTATATACGTCTAACGTCTAACCATTCAAACTATCTGGGTGCAAAGTTACCGCCTTAAAGAATTCTAAGTTGACCGTACCTACATTTTTACACAACTGACCAAAAAAGGAGTGTTATATTTTTAGGGTTCATATCGGAGCGTTTACATTAGTTAAATTAACTTTGGTTTATTTTGTTAGTTAATCAATAGTTTAAAACAGTTTTCAAGACGGTACTCGTCAGAAATGTGTCAAAGTGACAATGTCACTTGTGTCACCCCCTCTTTATAATAAAATAAACGTGCGATCGTTATGACATTATAGCGAGGCAGTCTGATTTGTGGCGCGGTGCGGTGCGGACGTGTCGTCCGGTTGTGTTGAATTCTCTGTAGCTATGTAGACAGTGTCAGAATAGTGTTATTGTCGTGTTACTTAGTGCGTTAACGATGTGACGTGTGAATCTTGAGTGAAGTGATGTGAAATCTTAGTTAGCACGGAAGACCATTCAGTAGAACTCACTGGTTGAAATGGATTGATCCGTGCATGGCGGGGCACGGTTCCTTGCCGTGGGTAGGTTAGGGTTGGACCCTAGCCGTGACACGTGGACCAAATGAGAGGTTAGTGCTAGATGATTTCTTAATCCGTTAATATCCGATGAATCCCTGGATGCTTTGGGCTGTAACTTGAGATCGGAGTTGTTTACCCTGTCTATTAAGAGCTGTGCATGTTATTTTAGAAATGCCCTCATCCTGACAGTTAATATTTGAACCGAGTTTAGTAGCCACATGTGTTTTCACGTGAACCCGATGTTGAAGTACCTGTACTGTGTTTACCGCTCTGGTTATCTATTCCTGATTCCTCGGCCCCCCTGAACCCATAATATGATTATTCTGATGTTGTGAAATGTGTCATTCCGACATATATGTATGTATGTTTGTATGTATGTAATTTTCTTTATTCGACCACTAGCTTTTGCCTACGGCTTCGCCCGCGTGAATTTCCCTCGGAAACTGTGCTTTTACCCGGGATGAAATGTACCCTATGTCCTTCTCCGTACTTCCAGCTATGTGTGTGCGAAATTTCAGGAAGATTGGTTCAGTAGATAAATTTTGATGTGAGAGGTATTTTTAGATTCCTTGCATTAGTCTGAGTGACATAACCTATATAGGTAAGTCGTGTCTTTTATTTGTAATAATTAGCTTGTTAAATAATTTCCCGCTAGGTAGGTACATTATAAAAATAAGAAAGTCCCATATCACACAGCAATAACCTCCCATTTGAAAGGAATCAATCTCCGAGTGCAAACTTTACACCAGCGAAGTTGTTTTATCCGATCTCTTACAAAGTAAACGTCGGGTCTCCATGAAATATGCATCAAATATTTACACAGTCTCGGCCAAGTCTTTCCCTTGAAGTCGACTGAAGCGAACCGATTTGCAATTCGCCGAACATCCTTTTGAAAAAAGCCACTGAACAAAGGAAAGGAAGTCGATTCAGAACGTTTAAATACTTTTGATATAGATAGCTATTTGGGTTATTTGGGTCATAGTTATCTGTTTGAAATTGCTAGTATGAAAGCAAAATGTACATTTTGCTTGAGCTTAGGTTGTAACAAACATTGCTGAAAAGTACCGCATTGTGTGGTTCAATCAAGATATTTCAGAAATATTAATTAAAACTACAACTAAAATACAAATAAATTACTTAAATGTCGTACTTTCCCGACAAGAAGTTGCCTCACAGTAATGTACCCAGAAGGTTGGCAGCATTGCCAAGTTGAATGGCAATGCAATCCTTTGTAAAGTCGTAAGAGACATTTTTGTGACGAATAAAGGAAAAGCAACGTTTTTATTCTTTGCTTCAAGCTTTATAGCCCTTGATCTCTTTCTAATAAATCATCTGATCGTAATCTGACAGATGAAAAATCTAGTCGATAAGTTATTAGGGTATTCGTACAATACACCTACTGTTAGATTAGTCTATTCGATTCTTAAGAAACCAGTATCTGTGTGGATAGATTATCAGTAATTTTATTAAATACTTATAGCTTATCACTCAATTGCGGATATTTTTCTTACAATTAAGGCAAATGTCAACATATTATAAAGAAAAGTATATAAAGAGAATAACAGCTCAGCTCAGGGTAAGTTATATTTATTTTTGGCGTACTCGGTATTTAATCACAGGATTTTAACGGCTCGATTTAAATGCTGCAGCGGTAGCTAACAATTTTTCACCGCTTTTAAAAATGAGGGTGGAGTGCCCGACTGTTTTATACGTTTTTATTTTGAATGTGTAGTTTCCTCTTGAAATTAACAAAGTATTTTTTAGTTGATATAAGCTTTAGTAGCAATACTTTACTTTTTTAGCGTGTGTGTTGTGTATGTATATGAATGCCAGTCTGTATAACTGGAACTCTTAAACGAAATCCTATGTGCCTTTATCACTTATATTATACGGCATAGTGACGCGCCCCAACCTCGCACGTCAAGTACCCCAAAGCACAATCTGACTCGGGGCTTAAGAGCCCGCACTAGGCCAATGACAACTAAGATTTTCCCCCGCTACCCGCTACCCAGTTCGCCCGCACGCATCCAATCCGCGTTCTAAATAAATGCTCGCGGGGTCGCGGGCGGCGCGGCGGCTCAGAGGTGGATGGTTAAAGCATGCGGGCAATTATACGTATTATTTTTTTAAAAGCTTTATAAAAAGATATTAAAAAAAGTAAGTAACATAATCCCTGCCTTATCTTTAGAGTAATTTATACAAATATTCTCAATCTTTTTTTTAATGTATTGCTTGAATAATAGCAGTTTAAAGTGTTAATTATAGGTGATTTGGAGGCAACTTCGCAATTTTTTTCTATCGAGAAAATTTTATGCAATCGTGTTTTTGAGTAACATAATCCCTCGTGCTAGTCCTGAAGTTTGCTATATCTTAATTTTACATTCAGTTTTACATAAATGTAGATATTACAGACGATCATGTGAAGCAATCTAGCCTAGTACGGGCCCTTAAGCGGGTCAGTTAATTGGGGCTCCTCCGTATCCTGACTATTGCTTACGTGTGAAAATGGATAGAAGTTGGTTCAGAGCGACTTTACAGTAACTGAGAATGACAACAGCCTGTGTACTCGGGCAACCGTCCGCACACCGAGACGTATCTCAATCTCAATATAATGAGTCGCAGCTCAATGCGGGTAGCGGGGAACATGACGCTCCGCTGTATGCCACATCCTACTTCACATATTTTCTGCTGTTATTTCGAAGAATTGACCATTGAAAAAAATCTGTTAAGTCATAAACTTCTATATATTGTCGTGTATAAAAAATAAAAAAAATAAAAAGTGTATGTTGTTGGGTTGGTGTGTGCGCAGGGGTCTCCAACTATTTGAAGCGAAGACGGGCAATATCCCTGCGCAGTGCGATTATACACGAACAATTACTTTAGAGAGAGCCGGATGTAATGCTCAGGATAGAGCCTCGTACTTTTGAAGTACAAGGACCTCTTGTCTATTAAGCCTTAAGTCCTGGGAGTCATGGGCAGGGTGATATCATTAATACAATATGGTTGGGATAGAATATAGCATTTTATTCCATAAACACACTAGCCGCTGAGGGCGGGCACATGTTATACTAATACCAAAATCTGATAAGTCTTTGCCGCAACTAAAAGTTAAAATTAACATAAACCAAATATAAGGTACCTGGCCAGGTCCGTACACAAACGTCTGTGCGCACTTATAACGTTGTTCCGTTCACCATTATGATCCGTTGGGTTCGAGCACTGGTGCTGGTCGCGTCATCAAAGCGGCGCGGTGCTCCTGCGACGCTCCGTTGTATGCGAGATAGTAGACGCTGGCTGGACCTTCCGAGGTTTGCGCTGAGCCACTACAGGGACGTCGGATCGGAGGCGGCGATGCGGCCTTTGGAAATAAGGTTAGGATCCGTGTGTTGCGCCTTGGGGTCGCCGACGACGGGGCCTGCGCCGTGGCCTGCAGTCCACGGTCCGGGGAAACCGCACCCTCTGGCGATGGGGGGACACTCCAAGGAGCGTCAATTCATACGGCCGGGCGGGCACGTGGATTTCAACAGCTCATGTTCCCGACAACTTCGTGGCGGCGAATATCCCCTGTGTCCTTGCGCGTATCGCGGATTTTAAAGCTAAAGGTTAAACTATAGTCCCATGACGGGAAGCCGAGGGCGGCGAAAGTGAAAAAAACCCCAAAAAATTAATAATTGCTCAAGCCATGTTACGTGTCGTGGCGGCCCCCCAAGAAGAGAGCGAATCGACTCGACGCGATTTGACATTCCATTTTGTCGCGCTCCGTTTCGCTTAATTCGAACGCACATCAAACCAACTTTTAAATATTCTTTAAAAGAACTAATGTTTAAATAAGGTATTTATTCGTTGAATATTATAATAATCTAAGTCGACGATATTAAAGGAGAATAATTAAAATTTTACAACAATCCTACCATGATTTCTTATTTTTTTATGATAAGAAAGGTTTGTTAGGACCCAAAACGGAACGTGTGTCACTAGCTGTCAATGTCAGACGTCCAACTCTGTAGATCTCAGTTGACAGTCTAATCTAATCGTGGAATGTTTTGTTATGAATGTTTAGTTTTCAATATAATTCCGTAAGTACACAAAATCGCGTCGAGTTATTGCTACCAATGGTTTCGGCGTGACTCAAAGAACGTTTTGATGTGCGGGTCTCCCTGTTTTCTTAATAAGTATTGTAAAAACAACATATGAAGTTTGTGTACCGGTGTGTCACTTTCCCATTCAATTTGTCTGGAAACTAATGGATTTGAATGCCTGCTATTGTGGTGCGTCGAGAGCCTATCATGCAGGTAATACGCCACAGGAATAGTATCCCAATATATCAACTATTTCCCCTAAAATATGACATGCAAAGTTGACCAGTTAGAAGTTCAAAATAATTCTGTAGTTATCACTACAATACCCCCCTTTTCGGCAAAGAGGTTAAGTCGTACTTAGCCGAAACAGCCGGGGTAACCGGAGAAAACATTCACCTTTCCTACTGCAATATATTTCTAAATATAAAACTATCAGCTATATATGAAACTAACTCATGCTATTTCATATATTAAACTAAAATGTATGTTCTAGAGTTCTAAAACTAACTCAATTTATGTTGAGTGTCAGGAATACAGCGTCTGGCCAGACCGCTGCAATTCCCCTGCATTAAAAAATCATACTTGGATTTCTGATGAGATAATCGCAAGTAGCATACTAATAATAAAGAATTATCTAAAGTAATATAGTTCTTACTTATGTATAATAAGAAAAACTATTTAAGATTTAATTAAAATATATGTAATCTAGCATTCCTACATAATTTACTAGTTAGTAATTAAATTGTAAACCTAATAAAGTCTTTAAACTAATGGAGAGCTCTCACATAAATTGACATTTAAAATGTATAGCCGTTGGGCTGACATTGTATAAGGGAAAAAACTTATTTTCCTTTTTTTTCTCAAAAATTAAGGAGTATTAATCCATATCCTTATATTTACTCTGGCGCCTAGAGTGTGTAGTTACAAAAGAAATTGGTTTTCATGAAAACGCTTGACAAAAAAAAATTCCCATGTGAGTCATGTCATATGTGAAAAATGAGGCCTCTGATTGGTTATACCAATCCAAAATAACAAAGTTCAAGATAAGAAAGTTGCTAGCTAGGGGACACACCTTGTGAGACTTTTATTATGTCCAGGACATGATATTTTCCATCTTTACCAGTTTCTATCTCCTGAAGGTTGTAAACAACATCCGAATGCTTCCTGACAACTTTACATCACAAAGCGCGGTGCTAGTTTAGCGGGAAGAAATGAGCTGAACGACTGGTCATTTGAAGGTATTAACGAATTTGGAATGCCGCCTCTTTTCGACAACATGCCATCCGTCATTATCTCCCGACCTTTAGCTAACAAAAATGGTGTGTGCCCGGTGGCAACATTAATAATGCTATTCAAAGATAGCTACCACTAAATAAATCAAAAAACATTTCAGTACTTTATGTTCTGAAGTATTCCGACTACGCCTAAAATCATCAATTCTAAGAAAAAATCTTGTGACGTCTGAGTCACCAGAAAATTTTAAATTCCACGACCTCAAATGGTCCTCCTTTAATATGTGAATAACGCGTTCGTCATCTTCCCTAGTCTCCGTAACATAGGTAGTCCTACCCATTGAGTTGGATTGACGTACTAAACCGGGAGCTCCTAGTTGAGACAATGTGGGTTGTAACGCTTTAAGTGTGGAAGGGCCGGGTGGGTGGGTGTCAATTGCACCTCCCCGCGGTCGTGTATTAACAAATGAGGAAGTAGTAGTGGTAGGTGGTTTGTTTGCCTCCCCACTTACTTCGTGATATTGCTCTTCCCTTTCGCCGTCCGACATGTTGACAAAAATGTGAGGTTATATGTGTCAGGGTATGTAATAGGTTATAATAATTGATAAATTTCTAAATAGATACAGGTTATTCCCTGTCAATAAATATAAATTAGCTCTCAAATTGAGATTAAATAGGAATTATGGCTGAGCGCTATGCTTTTTATTCATAGCGAAGCCCAAATAAAATATTAATTATTATATTATTAATTATAATATTATTTAGTAATATTATAATAATTACTATGAATTGTATTAAATGTATGCTTACAACCCTGTTGCATATAAACCTAACAAACACTAAAGTATAATGACTTTACAGTTAATGATATCACCAAAATTTCAAAATAACAAGTGAGCGAGTTTAAAAAATTTAAAAACTATTTTTTAGAAAAAACTGCCACTCTCACAGGACTCAAAGGCTCAAAAATATATTAGTTCGGGCGCCATTGTCGTGTATAAAAAATAAAAAAAATAAAAAGTGTATGTTGTTGGGTTGGTGTGTGCGCAGGGGTCTCCAACTATTTGAAGCGAAGACGGGCAATATCCCTGCGCAGTGCGATTATACACGAACAATTACTTTAGAGAGAGCCGGATGTAATGCTCAGGATAGAGCCTCGCACTTTTGAAGTACAAGGACCTCTTGTCTATTAAGCCTTAAGTCCTGGGAGTCATGGGCAGGGTGATATCATTAATACAATATGGTTGGGATAGAATATAGCATTTTATTCCATAAACACACTAGCCGCTGAGGGCGGGCACATGTTATACTAATACCAAAATCTGATAAGTCTTTGCCGCAACTAAAAGTTAAAATTAACATAAACCAAATATAAGGTACCTGGCCAGGTCCGTACACAAACGTCTGTGCGCACTTATAACGTTGTTCCGTTCACCATTATGATCCGTTGGGTTCGAGCACTGGTGCTGGTCGCGTCATCAAAGCGGCGCGGTGCTCCTGCGACGCTCCGTTGTATGCGAGATAGTAGACGCTGGCTGGACCTTCCGAGGTTTGCGCTGAGCCACTACAGGGACGTCGGATCGGAGGCGGCGATGCGGCCTTTGGAAATAAGGTTAGGATCCGTGTGTTGCGCCTTGGGGTCGCCGACGACGGGGCCTGCGCCGTGGCCTGCAGTCCACGGTCCGGGGAAACCGCACCCTCTGGCGATGGGGGGACACTCCAAGGAGCGTCAATTCATACGGCCGGGCGGGCACGTGGATTTCAACAGCTCATGTTCCCGACAACTTCGTGGCGGCGAATATCCCCTGTGTCCTTGCGCGTATCGCGGATTTTAAAGCTAAAGGTTAAACTATAGTCCCATGACGGGAAGCCGAGGGCGGCGAAAGTGAAAAAAACCCCAAAAAATTAATAATTGCTCAAGCCATGTTACGTGTCGTGGCGGCCCCCCAAGAAGAGAGCGAATCGACTCGACTCGATTTGACATTCCATTTTGTCGCGCTCCGTTTCGCTTAATTCGAACGCACATCAAACCAACTTTTAAATATTCTTTAAAAGAACTAATGTTTAAATAAGGTATTTATTCGTTGAATATTATAATAATCTAAGTCGACGATATTAAAGGAGAATAATTAAAATTTTACAACAATCCTACCATGATTTCTTATTTTTTTATGATAAGAAAGGTTTGTTAGGACCCAAAACGGAACGTGTGTCACTAGCTGTCAATGTCAGACGTCCAACTCTGTAGATCTCAGTTGACAGTCTAATCTAATCGTGGAATGTTTTGTTATGAATGTTTAGTTTTCAATATAATTCCGTAAGTACACAAAATCGCGTCGAGTTATTGCTACCAATGGTTTCGGCGTGACTCAAAGAACGTTTTGATGTGCGGGTCTCCCTGTTTTCTTAATAAGTATTGTAAAAACAACATATGAAGTTTGTGTACCGGTGTGTCACTTTCCCATTCAATTTGTCTGGAAACTAATGGATTTGAATGCCTGCTATTGTGGTGCGTCGAGAGCCTATCATGCAGGTAATACGCCACAGGAATAGTATCCCAATATATCAACTATTTCCCCTAAAATATGACATGCAAAGTTGACCAGTTAGAAGTTCAAAATAATTCTGTAGTTATCACTACAATATTTTTATTTTTCTAAGACGTACGGAACCCTAAATGGCGCTAAAAGAGGTATAAAAAATAAAATAAAATATATCACAGCTACATGGCACTCCATAAAGTGTTTATCGCGATGAAATGAAGTAATTATGCTGTTGTTCCCAAATCAGGTAATTTTCCAAAGTTTTTACTACCGTTACTGCCCATAAATTTCGTATAATCTACAAAATTATCGTCAATGTCGCCTACAAGTACACAGTAAGGATAAAATATTCAATGCTCCGTTTTCATACTGTTTATTTAGTCGTAAAAGTGAAGTGTTTTGAGGAAAAGTTGCCTCCAAGATTAATAAATCAGGAAAATTGTTGGTGTAATTTTCACGTTTGTTAAATTTCCAGTTATTTATTTTCTTACGCTGATAATTTCTTGTCTTTACATTTATTATTTAGATAAGTAAAGAATAATAAATTTGTCAGCCTTCTGGGCACATTACCTCATGGCAACGAATTGTCGGGACTGGCGTTTTTGTAAATATTTAATTGTGGTTATATTTAGTTTATTTATAGTTTATAGTTTTTATTTCATATTATGTCAGTAATTAGATCGTTGTTAAATAAATAATTTTTATTTATAAATTAAAACATTTTCACACGGGCATAGTACCAGAGGGACGAGCAGTTTCCTAACTCGGAAAAATGTCATCGGCCATTTGATGACACAACTAAAAGGACTAGGTACTTTAAACGATTAACATTTAAAAAGTTACTTAATAAATTTGTCTTGAAAAAGCAATACTTAATAATGAAACTTTGTTTTTTAAATAAAATATTAAGAGTCATATTTCAAGATTTAAATGTAAAGATATTACGGTTTAACGACACAACATTTCCGACGTCAAAATCGAAACGAAATGGTAATCGAGAAAAGTTGTCGATAACATCGCAATGAAGATTACAAAAGTGGTTTGAGGGAAAATGCTGATATGAAAGTCGTAGAAAAATGATCGCGTCATCGTCGGAAAAAGGTCTATCATAACTTGAGATTTTTCATATTAGATCTCAGGACACTGCGCATCAATGGTGGGGCATTAGAGACCGTTCAAGTCGACTGTTACGTCGCCTCAGGCATTTTAATAGAGATTCTCATTCGTCTGGATAACATAGATAAGTTTACTAGATACACATCTTTTTATTGGTATAATTTATTTTACTCCTGAAGTTTACAATATACATATTATATAACAATTAAAAATTTTACCTAAAAGCAACTTAGGTTAGCACTGTAGACACCAAACTAGGCCGATTTTTTTTAGTTTATGCCGAAAATCAGTTCTCAATCTTACCCTAAACTCAGCGACTTCATAGTATTTTGTTTATCCAAAACACAGCAACCCCTTACAGTAACATCACTAATTGACCGAACACCCGACGTCATCAGTTCTACGACCCCTGCCCCCATATTTACTAACTAGCTGTCGCCCGCGGCTTCGCCCGCGTGAGTTTCGCTTAGATGAAAAATCTTTTTGTGTTCCAAACGGTTATCCCGCGTCCCGCGGGAATATATGTTGATAAACGGGACCAGATGTTCCAGATCTTCTATATTTATACCTCAGTAGAAAATGCTCATCAGGTTGAACGACTTTTGCAAAGGCGCCATTTCCATATATGTAATAGTGTAGCTGGTCTCTTGGAGTTCTTCATCAGATGATCCTGATCTTCGATTTTTATATGTCAGCAGAAAATGCTCATCAGGTTGAACGACTTTTGTTAAGGCACCATTTCCATATTTCTTATGGTTTAGCTGTACTGTTATGGTTCTTCATCAGGTGTTCCAGTTTTCAAAATCAATTATAGCCTATATGTTGGCCAGGCTTAATAGCTATTCAACAAAAAAAGTTTCATTCAAATCCGTCCAGTAGTTTTTGCGTGAAACGCGTACATACATACAGACAGACAGACAGACAGACAGACAGACAGACAGACAGACAGACAGACAAGAAATTCCAAAAATTTTTTTTTGCTTTCTATTGTTCTTTTTAAGTGTCCCTCTATCCATTTTAGTCAAAAATACTAAATGTACAGACAAAATATTTTTACTGTTTTATTATATGTATAGATGACTTACGTAATTTAGCAAAACTGTAACTGTTTACGATTTCACTTGCACAAACTGTAGGTATGCGGCATTTGGGCCTGAAGTTTTGTTCGGCGTTCTGTAACAGTCAAGCTTTTTATTTTTTTAGAAAAAAAAATTGGTAAAAACATATGCATTTTTAATATCAAATAGGATTAGCAAAGGTCGATAGGAAACTTTAAATAAAATACATTAACTATAAATAATTATATTGTGTAAGGTCAACAATTTGAGATAGTGGCATTCGTTAATTTGTAAACGTGATTATAACGTACAAGGAGATAAGAAGGGTCAAAAAGAGTGGGACTAAAAGGTATTGGCTCACTGCCCATCCAATTTTCTTTGTTGACGTCCTCCTGGGAACCATCCAGATTATCTTAACAAAACAAAGACCGTTCGAACGCCTGAAACAATGTAATCGCTAAGATCTTGCGAAGAAAACAATTAAGGTTGCACTCCATTGCTTTGCACGGCGATGCTAATGTGATCTCACGTATCGTCACAGAATTAATATAAGTGGTACAGTAAAAGAAGCTAGACTAGACATAGACATTCCATTCATGAGTAAAATTTTCTTTTACCAAGGTTGTCCAATTGTCCATTATGTCAATATTCATTGCTTTATAGGGCGATGTGTAAAGCAAACTTTTGCATTTTTTATGTTTGTGAAATAATTAAAAAAAACTAGTCTCATTATAATAATTGACATGAAACGCACGTTGGAAAATATTATTAAAAAACTAAGATGTTGTTAGTAATACCTACATATCTATATTATCAGAAGTCATAAGTATCGCGTAGCGCGAATGCACAATAATGCACATCCAGCAATGGAGTTGCAGCTTTACACTATATCACAAGGCTTTGGAACGCCTTTGATATGGTGCTAATCATTTATATATTTTGTAAAATAAGAATCAATTTTGTTTTTGTAAAACATGAAGATAATGTCTACAAGGTCTTTGTTATAAATTACTATATATGCTTAGAATCTTGCTTATATTATTCAGATTTCAGTCAGACAGCATTTATTGTCCGCCTAAAAATACTTTTGAGAAAAGGTTGTAAATTGTTATCACGTAGCACCTGATTATAGCAAGCAATACCCAGTTATCATTTGAATTGAATCGAAGACGTGAGGCAACGTTCATTTCTAAAGGCTACATCACACATGCTACTCTAGAAGTAAGAGCATCAGTTTTAACATAATTTAATATTTAGAAACCATCCCAGTGTATGTTTCAGAAAACACACATATTAATTTTTGTTTTTCATTGCATAGGAATGATATCTTACAAGTTTTCCCAAACTAATCCCTTTTTAAAACTATAGTCATGAGGTATATGCTACCTCAAATCTATCTGAAGATACAAAGAGATCATCTCTGACTGATTGTTTTCCTTTAGTTCCTTTACTTTCAGGACAAAAAGTTTAGTACCCTATGTAGAAAAAATTCCTGGTATTTTTCTACCCGTGTACCTACCAAATTTCATCAAAAGCCATCTGTAGATTTTGAGTGATTGAGAAACAAACATGCAATCTCACAAAGGCACAAACTTACATCAAAACTTTTGCATAGTTCATGATATCTACAGTTTCTTCCAGCACAAAACTTTAGGTAGGTATTTTCCTTATCTGCTCTGAAGGCTAAAATATATTAGGATTTTATCTCTGGAAAAATGCAAATATTAAACAAATTTGGTTGGTTAGTTCAAGTCTAGTTTCTATTAAGTTCCCTAGTGTTGCAGTTGTCCATGGGCAGCGGTGATCGCTTACCATCAGGTGACCCGCTTGTTAGTTTGTCGCTCTTATATATTTATAACATACTAGCTTTTGCCCGCGGCTTCGCCCGCGTGAATTTCCCACGGGAACAGTGCTTTTTCCCGGGATAAAAAGTAGCCTATGTGCTATTCCAGGTCATTATCTACCTCTGTACCAAATTTCATCGAAATCCGTCCAGTAGATTTTGCGTGATTGAGTAACAAACATCCTCACAAACTCACAAATTCACAAACTCACATCCAAACTTTCGCATTTATAATATTAGTATGGATTAAAAAACAGTCTTGCAAGGAAGATGTAGGTATGTGTTACAGCCCTTATAAAGCCGTTAGCGCGTAGACGACGCTGCAGAGCCCCATATTAGGACTATTGGAATACTCCGACGATCGTTAGTCCACGCATTAGGGTGACGGTCATTACGGAGCTTACACCTATGGTGAGGAA